>PVKC010014906.1:0-21842 GCA_004027635.1 Crocidura indochinensis | reverse complement strand
AACCTTTCTTTTCCTTAAGGACATATTATAGTCACAACAGCTCTGAGTGAATAAATTTGCCTACTATGTGGTACCTTTCTGCACTGTTTTATCTTTTTGTACAAAATAAAAATTGCATTTTATTATGTCCCTTATTTAAAATTGGTAAGTAAGATTAATTTTGTATGTATAAAAGAGCTATTGTTTGGTTCTACTTAAACTTGAATTCAGCGTGCAATCAATGTGTAAGCATTTAAGACAATGCCAATGCTAACATTTTGAAGTGAATGGCCCTTAATCTTTTAAATTAATGAAGAAACTACAACGCAAAAGTGTAGAAGCTAACAAGATTCTCCTGAGAAACACTGTACCATATAGACTTTGTCTATATCTAACAAACGTTTCTCACCCGCGAGACATAATCCTTATTTCTGTGAAGGTTACATATTTAAATAGATCCTTCAAAAAATAAAAGGTCTTAGAGGCAGATATCACAACCTTACCTTCTGTGCTCAACATATTGACTGGTAGATAGTATGCAGATAAATCTGCCATTATTTTTCATTTATACAGTTGAGTTAGAGACTTAGATTTAGTCATATGATCACTTTTTGACAACCCAAGTGCTGTAATTGGAGCTGCCCCTTAGCTGGTATGCCTTCCCTTTCAAGTAATACCCACAAAGTACTCAACATCAAGCTCTTTTCTAAATAATGACTGATCTCTTCCAAGCAAAAAAAAAAATTCTGGCAAGGTTATTTATTGATTTGAACTTGAGTTAATAATAAATATATCTCTAATTTAATTTGTATGTATTTATTACTTAAAAACAGTACCTTATTTAATCCTGTGATATTCAGAAGATAGGATGGTGATAATTTAGAAGTGAAGACATTTCTAGGTTATGGATAAAAATATCCCAAAGTTCGTGTCATTGTCTTCAAGGTTTTACAATATAGGTCAATGAAAATCAAAAGTATAAGTAAGATGAAACCCTGTTCTTCCACCATTCTGGAAACTAGTATTGAAAATCAGTGTCACTGGACTGAAATCAATTTATAAGTAGCAGAGAACTAGCTTTCTCTCTCTCTCAAGATTTTACAAGTCTTCCTTCCTTGCCTCCTTTGGGCTCTGGTGACTGCCAGCATTCTTTGAGTTGTAGCTATCCAGCTCAATATATTTTCTTCTTCAATTGTATACCATTTGAGTATTCAGTATTCTGCCTCTCTGTATATAAAAAATTTGGGGATAGCATTTTGTGATCACCCAAATTAATATCATTCAATTATATTTAATCACATCTAAAGCTGTTACCATATAAACCAACATTGACCTGTTCCAGAGATTAAGCCTTGAGAAGATAGAATCCATCATTTATTTCACTAAAGATCCAGTCTCTCTTTGACAAGAAGATACACTCACACACCTCCTTTTATTTGATGTCGATTAGAGTAAGGCCTAATGGTGTTGTCCTAATCTTGAGGCACTTTTATAAAATGTATACTTAACAAAGGAAAAGTAAGCAGAATTAATCAATAAATTGTTTAGACAAGGGTTGTATGGATGAGCAGGAATAAACAGTGAGTCGGTAAGGATTTATAATACATTTACAGGGGGCTAGATGTATCTCAGTGTTACCCCCATTCCCCATTCTTCCTTTGTAACCTTACCTGCTAGTAAGACCTGCCTATTTCTGGGAGGGGTCTTTGGGTGCTATGAAGAGGTTTGTCTCAGGGGCAGGAAGATGGAGAAATTGAGAGAGATTCAGTAGGGAAAAAGAAGTAGCATATGAGGAGATGGCGGAGGGAAGCTAAGATGCAGGACAAGTTGAAAAGAGCACGATTAAATAGGTTTAAGATTATATGTCACACATGTTGGCTAGGGCCTTGAATAAAGCTTCATGTCTCCTGAAACCTGACTGGTGTGAGTCTTCCTCACTGCCACCTGGAACCCTCAGACCTGTGGGCTGGAGGGAGTTGCAGAAGCTTGGCCTGGACTTGAGGAGAAAGGTCCCTGATTCCATTACAATCCAGCCCCATCCAGGGCTGTTATTTAACATCTCAATGCAGTGTGAGGTGCTGAGTTTTATCTTTTAGGCATCACAAAAATATATCTAACACATTTTACAAGAAACATATAAAGCCAAATCAAAAGTAATGTTTATTTCTGGTATTTGGTGAGGATGAAAATTCTCATAGGGAAGAAACACATGTAAGACAATATTGAACTGTTTACCACCTTCTATATTTATGGAATACTTAATTTAATGGAATCCAGATAGCCACTCTGAGTATCTTATTATGTTTCACAGAAATCACTCTGCAGCCCAAATCTCAGTTCTTGAAATGAAAGTGCTCAAGCCTTGAAGTTCACATATTCTCCTTTATTTGTGGGCAACCCAATAATTACAAATGTGCTATCTCCATCTGATCCAGAGTTCTGAATTTAACTCTAATATCTTTTCTTTATTAGCTACGTGACTTTGGGAAAGTTCTATATTTTTGGTGTCTCAAAATAGCGGTATTGTGGATCTTCTTTATAAAATGGTTATCTTGAAGAAAAGAGTGAATGTTGCAAAGCATTTAAATATATACTTGTTATGGAGTTTAAGCTGAGAAAATGATGATGATGATGATGATGATGATGATGGTGTGTGATGTCTGGCCACATTCCAGGCTCCATTCAAAGCCTTTCAAATAAATTATCATTCAGTTACTAAAGAACCTCGGGTCCTTTAAAAATTACCTTTATCTGGTAAAAATATTATCTTTATATGGTCTGTGAGTATGTTTTTTAAGGGCTTTTACAGTGGTTTTCATGTCAAGCTTTTGGCATTAGGAATAGAAGAGTGATTGGGAACACAATTGTTAGCATCATTTAAATCTGACTCACCTAAGAAAGTACAATCTAGTTTGTTAATCTGTGAAGTAAGCAGAATGTATTTTTAAAAAAGATCTATAGATATTAGGAACTTAATAAGCGATAAAAAATTATGAAAACCAAGGTAGAAAGATAATACAGGGGTTAAGACACATTGCCCAACTACTGCCAAAAGTGATCTCTTAGCAGAGTCAAAAATCAGTCTTAATAGAGCTGAATGTGGCCAGAATAACAAAAGAAAAATAATTTAAATGTTTTTAAATTATTTGTATTAGTTAAGATTTTCTATAAAAGCATAACCAATAGTATGTATATATTTGATTCATTGTTTTATCATTTTAATAGATTCTCTACACAAATTTGTAATATGTCCAAAGAATAAAATTAGAAAAATTTGCTCACAGTTTTGCCAATGTTTCAGTAGAAGTACAAAATTTTGTTATCTACAAACTAGAGAAACAAGAACTCAGGTGAATTTTAAGTGTCTTCAAACCTGTAGTACAGATTACAAGTAAAACATATCCATCTAAATATAAATTTGAAAGACTGAAGAGCAGGAACAAAGGAAGATAAAATGTGTACGTGCTATATGAATTTAAAGTCCTAAAGTAAATTAACTTTTCTGTCTTTCTCTCCAGAATATCAAAAGATTGAATGGTGCCGATCTGCATTAGGGAAGGCCACTGCTTAACTGATTTTTACCAATTAAAGTCTAATATTATACAAAGACACACTGAAAAACAGCTAAAAATAATATGTACATAAATACTAATCTAGGTCGCTGACCTCAGTTAAGTTTACCTATAAAATTAATCTTCACACATTTCTATAGACATTGTCAACACTATTAGCTCTTACCAAATCAGGCAAGAGTTCTAAAACTATTTTTATTCTTTTATTTTTATAATGTGTGTACACATATGCATATTACTAATTATGTGCTTTTATATATCAATATTAAGTGTACCCAATTTAGAAAAAATAATTCAGATATGCTATCTTTAAACTTTTGTCATCTGATTGCTTCTGAAAAAGAAAGATAAAACAGTATCAGTATGTGAAGATATAAAACAATAAATGAGGGGCCGGGCGGTGGCGTTGGAGGCAAGATGCCTGCGCTAACCTAGGACGGATCATGGTTCGATCTCCCGGTTCCCCATATGGTCCCCCGTGCCTGCCAGGAGCGACTTCTGAGCGAATAGCCAGGAGTAACTCCTGAGCGTCACCGAGTGTGGCCCAAAAAACAAAAAGCAAAAAGCAAAAAAAAAAAAAAAAAAAAAAAAAAAACACAGCAGGACCGGTCTGAGGCTTCGCTGATTGCATGATTTACTGTGTAAATCATCGTGTTACTCTTAAAACCGTTCTCTTTAAGACAGTTAATTAAAACCACCTGGTAGCCAATCTTGGTTAGCAGAGACTAATCCCTGTTTACTGTAAATGTCTGAATGTGTAAGACAACCTAAAGATGGAGGGTGGCTGATGGAAAAATACACAAAGATGCTTCAAAGGAAACAAGGATGTTTTATAATTACTGAGGTCCTGCTGGAAGTGAAAAATCTTGATATTTAATCTGCTAATGCCAACGGTGTTAGTTCAAACAAATGGCTGTCACATGTTCTACAAGATGGAAGCTATATTTCTGCTGTGAATATGTTACAAATAAGTTCAGACAATTTTACCTACAACTGTACAGTCTTCATGTGGGGAGCTGGCTTGTGGAACTCCGAGTCCGCAGAGAAATGGCAGACGAAATTCCCTGAGGCTTTCCAACAGTAACTACATTAGGAAACTGAGGCCTCTCCTCAGTCTTCATTTCCTACCAGACACAAGTGTCACCTTGTTATGGTATTCTGTCCTTTCATTCCTTGTTGCACATATGTGGGCCCTTTTACACCAGAGATGACCTGAAACAATAGTCCAGTCAACATGAGACAGAAACAGATTCCAATCTCAGATGGCTACAACTGCTATTGCAGCTGTCTCAGTGAAATTCTTTCTCTCTGGCACCTGGAGCTTTCCTCTGTCCTCGAGTTTTAATATGAAATTCTCCCTTTGACTCCAATAATCCTGCAACCAATGCTACTCTCCTTTCCTACCTCTCTTATTCATTCTCCTATTTTTAAGAATATAGTCAGGAAGAGATAAGGAGGATGTTTTAGTTTGCTTCTTTATTTTTATTTTCTTTGATTTGTTCACACACTGCGATACTCTGGGTTTATTCCTGGCTCTGCACTCAGGGATCTATCCTGGCTTATGGGAACATATGTGGTGACAGGAAACTAACCCAAATTGGCTATATACAAAGCTAGTGCCCTACCCACGGTATTATCTCTCCAGACCCAGGAAGACTTGAATTTTAAAAAGTTTTGCTGTTTCTCTTAAAACCTCACACTCATCACCATGCTATTAAAACATTAAACAATAAAAGCTCATTTGAAGAAGAGTATCTTACTCAATGGGAATAAAAAAGAGTATAAATCAGCAATTTGAATAATCCCATATGCTGTCTCTAGTATTCATGACATCTCGGTGCCATATTTCTGTACATGTAAAGTATCTATATCCATAAAATGGGAGTGATATCACTTGTCTGTAACAATTATAGCAAACTTAATCCAAATATGAAAGTGATCTTAATAGAGCAAACTGAAGGTTATTGTTAAAATCATTGTAAAGTTACTAGGAATGCCAAAATAACACTGAAACAGGTCATTTTAATTTGAAGGCTCTTTTATATATAGTATTTAATGTTTGCTTGGTGTCCTGGGCAAACAAATGGAATAAAGTAGAGGTAGTCATCAGTGTTAAACAAGGCATTGTTAGATATAGTCCAGTCGATAAGTTTATCATTTTTATTCTTTTTTCTTTATATATGTATTTTTATAAAAAAAATAAACTCTTCACCAGTACAACATTCCCATCCATTTGAAAGAGACATATACTGTAGAATAATATAAAGACATTGCCTTATTTAATATCAATATTATTTTTCTATGTTTTTAGGAGGAAATCTTTCTGACTGCATAAGTCTTTATTCTGTCCTTAATTAAATTGTTGTATTTTATTTTATTGTGCAGTGTCAGATATGTAACTCAGAGCCTCATGTATGCAAGACATGTGTTCTAACAGTGAGTTACTTCATAGCCCTGTTTTTTTTATACTTTTTTCTTCTACTCAAGACTTGTTTCAAATTTAAGAGTTAGACTTAATTTGAATTCAGGTGACTCATCTTTTCTAAGAGAATGAAGAGTGTAAAAAAAATAGGCATAAGCAGGGGTAAACCTTTTTTCCTAAATATACGTAAAAAAATAGATTTCTATGCAACAAAACTTGGAAGTTGTAATGACGTGAAGAATTCTAAGTCTGTGATGAAAAGACATGAAGCAAAAAAAAAGAAAAGAAAAGAAAAGACATGAAGCAATTCATGGTATATAACGAATTCATTGCTAGATTTTTATAAACATCAAAAAAGTCCACCAAGCCGTTGGGCATTTTTGCACCATTGGAACGTTTTTATCTTTCACCATGCTACTGACACTGGGATTTCCCTCCAAATACTATTTATGTTGGTTGTACCTGGAACAGATTAATATGTTTCTGACTCCTTTCTTCCTGAAGTCTTCTCAATCTGCTTTGCAAACACACTGTGTTTAGCTTTCCTAGGAGACTTTCTCCTATGGTCCTGACATGCCTCTGCCTGTGGTAAACTCAGAGTGGTGTGTTTTGACCTGTGCTTTTCTGTCAAAACCCCCACCCACTGCACCCATCTCAGTCAGAGATTGACACTTCATGAACCATGGAAAAAGAGCTCTAAAAATTAGTTGTTGTATTAAATATTACCGAGTGCTTCACAAAAGCAAGAAAAAACTCACAGCCCTTTAATGACCAGGCTTCAAAATTCAAGTATGTTACCACTGCCATACACTACTGGTCACACAACCAAGTTTATGTGTTGGGTGGATGCTAGAGGTGTGATTTAATTATAGTGTGAATACTAAGGTATGAGGATCAGAGTAGGGGTATTTGGAGATTAACTACATATAATAGAAAATATTTTAAATACTTTTTGAAATTTTCAAATAGTGTGAATATTCTTATTTCTTGTGTATATATTTTTTCTAATTTATATTAATATACTGTGAAAAAGATGAACATGTTTGAATGAAAGTTGTGGACCTGGTCAATAGGTAGAAGAGATAATCTCTCCCAATAGATTTTTACTTAGATTCAGTAAACTTTGGTTTTTCTTATAAGCCTTCTCTTTGTTTTACACTTAAAAGAGTCCTGCTGAGAGATGAGTTTTCAAAGCAGCCCTTTAAGTCTAGGTATGTTTACACTTTGGAGTAATATAACATGAAAAGATTCAGAGTAGAGATATCTTAATTGCAGGAGGAGGGCAATTAAGAGAGGGCAGTGGGAGAAGAAAACCAGGTAAGTACCATGCCTCCTCTAAAGCAGGTCACTATGCATATGGATATAATTAATCTGGACATTGAAGGGTTGAAAGCTACCCTGCTCAACATCCATGGAAGATTTCAATGGAACACATACTTCAGTTTGAATCACAATGCTTTACATTACTCAACACGGTTCTTAGTATAACATGAGTATAAGTGTAACTTATTATTAGTTATACTAACGAAGTATAATGTGACTATAAGTATAATTTAATATAAGTAGACAGTGCTTCTCAGAGGACCATGGCCTTGCCACAGAGCAGAAGCATTTCTTTACTCTAGTTACTGCATTCACATAGCCCTTTGGATACCACTGATCAATCACAGTGTTGACTCAGAGCAATATAGTGATTAAATTCTACCCCAATTGTTCTCACACTCCACATCTCCTATAGATTATAGCCCATTTTCAAACCTAGTGGGTATGCAACCTGAGTCCTCTAAACAACCTTCAGTGTTACCTCTGAATCAAATTGAACGTAACAGTCAGCCTCTAGAACCAACTTGCCACAGGCCCATTAGCACAATGGAAATGAATATGTAATAGTTTATATCCCCATCTTTAACTTTACATTATTAGAGTCTTGAAAAATTACAGAATTGATTTCACAACATATATACCACCTTTTTTTTGGGGGGGGGCAATACCCGGTAACACTCAGGGCTTACTCCTGGCTATGAGCTTAGAAATTGATCCTGGCTCAGGGGACCATATGGGATACCAGGAATCGAGCCCAGGTTTGTCCTGGGTCAGCCGCAAGCAAATCAAGCGCCCTATCACTGCGCTATCATTCTGGTCCCAACAACATCTATCCTAAGGACCAGAGAAAGTCAGGGGGAATTTTGAGCATAGAAGATTTTCCCTAGGTGGAAATAGAGCTCACAGGCTACTCTTTGAATGTTCTGGACAGTAAAAGGAGTAATTTAGAGTCAGATTAGGGAGAGGATTAGAGAGGATAGTTGAAAATTCATTGAATTTAGGTGATGCAGGAATAAATAAAGCATGGCATCTGGCCCATGTGGCTAAGTAAAAACTATTCTCACCAGAGGAAGAGCTATTTCCCTAAAGCTCTACTCTCTTTGGAGGAAATCCCTGGAGGAGAAACACCAGAATATACCAGGTACTAGATTTTAATGAAAGTGGGAAATATGTACCTCAGAAAAGGTTGCCCTATGGCTTTAAAAATATGCCCCTCACAAGTGTAGACCCAAGTTTAATCATCTGCATCCCAAATAGTCCTTGGAGATGGCCAGAAGTGATTACAGAGTACAA
Organism: Crocidura indochinensis; assembly: GCA_004027635.1. Lineage (NCBI taxonomy): Eukaryota > Metazoa > Chordata > Mammalia > Eulipotyphla > Soricidae > Crocidura > Crocidura indochinensis. Next base: position 13,253 of record PVKC010014906.1, on the reverse strand, counting down.
AGTCAGGAATAAGCCAGAACCAAAGCTTGGTGCCATCTAAAACAAAAATATGGCAAAATCACTTTGCAAGGGACGTAGAAACTTTGAGGGAAAGAGAGTTGGCTACCTGATTTCTGCACCAATTATCATTTCAATATTAAGCTTTGCCATACTGAACTCCACAGTCATTAGTTTTCGAGAAATATATTTGTGTCAGGCCGCAGCAAAAAATGTTTGAAATTTGAAAGTGAATCATAGAAACCTCTGCCCTCAAAGAATTCTCAGCATTAACAAATAATCAAGAAATTAGTTTAAAATGAATGACTGACCCCTGCTCTGGGCCAGTCCCTCTGTCTGAAGATAGAGAAACAAAGGCACTGTAATCATGTGTCTTCCTCAGGAACTCAGAAAAGAAAGAAAAGGAAAGGAAATACCTCTACAAAGAATAGTTCATAGACAATCTTTTAACAGTAGAGAATGAAATGTAAGCTTCATAGTAAACCTGATAAAAGAAAGGAGGAAAGCTAGACATGAATGAAAAGTGGGGTATTCCAGCTATGTACAGTTGGTCTATCAGCTGGCTAAGGCTCTTTGCTGTGTGAAGCCCAATTTTTTTTGTGTGGTTTTGGGGTCACACCCGGCAGTGCTCAGGGGTTACTCCTGGCTCCATGCTCAGAAATTGCTCCTGGCAGGCATGGGGGACCATATGGGGCACCAGGTTCGAACCAATGACCTTTTGTATGAAAGGCAAACGCCTTACCTCCATGCTATCTCCCGGGTCCCAGAAGCCCAATTTTTTTTCCCTTTCCTATGTCCACTGAATCAAAGTGGATGAACAAGGTTGCCTCAGGGGAAGAAGTAGAATAAATCCTGAAATAATGAGGACGAATGCCAGTTTTACAGAAATTCAGCAAAACTAATCCATTTTCAAAATGGATTGTCACACTTCTAAGTAATTTTAGAAAATATAATTTAATATGCAATGGTCAACAAATAAGAATGATCAATTTGTACTTTCTGTATATGCCATAATGTGTCCTATAAATGATATCTGTTATATGTAGACCTACCAGACACTTATAAACTAGAAAACCTTCGCTTTAGAATCTTAAAAGAAAGAATTGATTCATGAGTTGAATTAGGTACAAGATATATACAGGATTTTCTGTGGCTTACCATCCCCTGAATCTACATAGATATAAACGAATGATCTCTGAGGATCATTTTCCTCATCTGTGAAGTGAGACATGTAAGATGGAGATGAAGATTCCAGGATTTCTTGTTCCTCCTACAGCTCTTATTCTCAGAATCTCACAGTGAACATTAGAGAAGTCATCTAGTAGGAATGCTAGCAACCTTTTTGAAAGTTTTTGAGGCTGGCCTTTTTGTCATTTCTCATAATCTGCCATGTGTATTTACCTAATCTGGAAGGAAGCACTTAGTAGGTGTTAAAAAAACTACTGAATGAATAGCAATGGGGAAGAAGATAATTTGGAGAAGGCTTTGGACCAAGGGTGACATTGAATGACACAAATGATACTTCTTACAAGCAACGTTCCAATCATCGAGAGAAGACGAATCCAGTCAGTGAATGGAATTTCATGACCTGATCCTTCTCAAAATATCAACCAGGCCATTTCCTCAGGTCACATGGGATGGGCCCTGGGATTGGGCTCCTCTCACATCCTCAGGAATGCAAGTTCCTGTCTTCCCAGGGACCCTCACATGCATGCCCCATGGCTAATGTCTCATGGGAAGTGACCATGGGAACACCCTGAGGCTTTACAGGAAGGAAGAAGGTTCAGAGAAGGCCATGGGCCAGAGTTATTTTCAGTCTCAGCTAACTCAGTTCATGTAGAGGTCACAAGTCTTTTCTTGAAATAGAGGGACACAAACCTGAGCAGGTTTAATTAGGTTTTGGAAAAAAATCTCCTTCCCTCTTATTTAGGACTTCATTTATGTCTAAGAAAAAATTCCTTCCCTTCGTTGGGTTTTGGCCTTTCAATCTTGAAATGTCAAAGACTAAAACTATCGAGAACGTACTCCATGCAAGAAGCTTTTTAGGTGCTAAAAATAAGATCAGCATGTATTCATGTTCCCATGGAACCTGTACTCTAGTGGCTGAAGACAGAGAATAAATACTTTCACAGATGGCAGGTTAAGATAAAATATAGAAAAGATAATAAAGCAGAATAGAAAAAAAATAGGTGTAGGGAATATGTGTTGCCACATGTAGACTGGTCAGAGAAGGTAATCAGAACAAATGTGATTATATCTGAAGGAGGGAAAGGAGATATCCTAAGGGAGGGAGGGATCTAGAAAAATGAGCAGGGAAGACCCAAAGGCTGGCAGAGAAAGTAAGCCAGGAACACTGCAAGGAAGCCACTGGGCAAGGTCTCTGTGAAATGGTCAACACTCCTTAGAATGGTGGAAAGAAAGCAGTGAAAGGCTTTGGATAGTGAAATAAGAAGAGGGTTCAAGGGGAAAGCAAAGAGGACAATTTGGAAAAGTACTCAGACTGTAAATTTGAAAATAAATAAATATAGACTTGAGAGAAAGATCATTTTTACATGCAAGAATAGAGGCCTGAGCAATGAGAAAAGTATCAGAGATTTATTGAAACATTTGAGATTTAAAAAAAAATAGATGCTTTATAACTATTGTGGGATAATGTTGGTTAATTTTAGAGGCTACTTTCAAAGACATCAAACACCTGCTACAAATATAAATGGATTTGATGAAGAGAGAGTTGAAATCTGAGAAGGGACAAGAGAGAGTCCTTGAGTGTATCCATATTTCAGAGCAGAAGATCTCACCTGAACATCAGAAAAATGATTTAGAATGTCTTTTTCCTTGAATCTCTCATTGTTTATTCACCAAGTGCTTATTATGTATACAGTACTATTTTATAGTGAGGGTCCTCAAAATGCAGCCTGGTACCCAGAAATATTCTATCACTTGAAAATTTGATAATGGTGTTGACTGGGGGTGAGAGTTATGGAGGAGAGAAAACACATCAAGACTTCAAATTAATTTGAACCCCTGGTTTAATGACATGCTTTAGAACCCTAGGAATTCACTCATTTTGTATTTCTCGATTGGAAGTCCAGTAATCCTTGAAAAATGAGTAAAGTGGACTTATTGATACTTATAACAGCTTCTATAACTATTAGCATGACAAACATTACATAGGGTGACATATATTTATGCATTTACAGCTGACTCATATTCCTAATTTTCTCTGCCAACCAAGTGATTGCAAGGAGGTATTTTTATTGATTTTAAATTTGAATTAATATTCATTTACAAGAATAAATTTACTCATGCTAGAAATATTTATATGCTCTAAGAGTACAATGTTGCGACAGGACATCTATCATCCAATTTTTATTATTGCTGCACCATAGTACACTGCATCTTTTTAACATATCTTCCTCATCACCTTGTAACCGAGCAGTGTGTTAAGAGTATAAGGACTTGCTTTATTTTTATGGATGTAGGTTATAGTCTTGGAATGAATTCTTTTAGGTGGTCCTTTTTACTTTTTTCCTAAAAAAAAAGTACCTTTTTCAATGAGCTTATCTTTACTTTTTAAGATCAAGTAGTGTCCTATAAATAAGTGAAGACTTTGATTTTTTCATGTTTCATGTCTACATTCACTTCTTCTTGACTGGTGTGTATGACCATTGTAAAAATAATGATGCAACGAGAAATTATTTTTTTATTTTTGTTTTTGTTTTTTGGGCCACACCCAGGGGTTACTCTTGGCTATGTGCTCAGAAATTACTCCTGGCAAGCTTGGAATGCCAGGGATCAAACCTGGGTAGGACACGTGCAAGGCAAATGTCCTACCTGCTGTATCACTCCAACCCCATGATATTATTCTCATTTTTTTTTTGGTTTTTGGGTCACACCCGGCAGTACTCAGGGGTTACTCCTGGCTCCATGCTCAGAAATTGCTCCTGGCAGGCACGGGGGACCATATAGGGCACCGGGATTCGAACCAATGACCTTTTGCATGAAATGCAAACACCTTACCTCCATGCTATCTCCCAGGCCCCATTATTCTCATTTTTATATGATTTTTGGCAGTTTGTCTTCATTTCTTTGTTCCTTTGTTCTCTTATTGTATCCCCTTATCCATTTTATTTTTCTTATATGTAGTTACTATGCAAATATATACTCAGCTATAAATCCTTTCTGTTTCTTTTTATATTTGGAAACTATATTACATGAATTTGATGTGCCCTTATTCTTTGACTTAGTTTAAATGTTTTAAGTTCTCTTTTATAGTTTTCTCTACCTGATCCTTGATCTTGCTCACTGATTCAGTCTTGAACTTATTATTCTACTGTTGATGACCTATACTGTGTCACTTGGTTTCCCTACTGTCTTTTTTTTAATTTCAGTGGTTTTTTTAAATTTTCTCACGCTTTATTCTCACTGAAGATCTTTTCTACTGATTATCCTTATTTCTGGACACACCATTCAGACTGCTGTTCTAAAAGGGGTTAAGAAAGCTGTGACATATATCTGGAGTATTTCCCAGTCTGTTGTCTTCAACTATTAAGATAGGAGAATATGTCCTTCTCTTCTCAAGTACTGCATGGATTTTAAATTTTATCTGATGATTTTGTCTCCTTTGATTAAGAGTGTTATGATTTAGTCATTATTTGTTAATATAAGAAAAATAAATTAGTAACATCCTACTTATCTTTTAAAATCCCTTTAGTTCCTCAAGTAAATTGCATCCTAGATAAAATACCTGTATGATTCTTTTCTCTGCTATCAATAATGACATATAGTAACATGCCTATATTAGCATATGATGATTAAGCTGATTTATTACATATAGTGGGTAACTTTGAATAGGGGGTCAACAAACTAAGGTCCCTGGTCTAGAAATTAATTTTTAGACTAAGATCCCTGGTCTAGCAGCTAAGGTCTTTGGTCTAGAAACTATGGTCTAGAAAATAATTTATATATAAAGATTTGCTGAAATCAGACAATGCTCATTTATGTGTTCTCTATTGATGATTCTGCATTACTTTATTGTCAGAATAAAAAATAAATCACCTAAATATAGGTCTGGCCACCAACTGATCTTAATGTCATCCTTTGATTTATCTGGTTCACCACATTTAACATTTCCTTTGTGAACTATTTTTGGGGTCCATATCCAGTAGTATTGGAAGTACTCCTGGTTCTATACTCTGTGGCTGCTCTTTGATGTGTTCAAGAATCATGCAATTGGGGTAGACAGGTTGAGGTTAAGAAGTTGAATAACACTTACTGAATGGAAGGCAAGCAACTCAGATCCTGTTCAGTATTCCAGGCACAAGTTTATCCTGCTGGTTTAATCCCATCGAAACCAGAAGACGGTGTCCATTGATTTTGCTAGAAAAGACCATCATTTCAAAGTCTGAATCTGGTGCAGTTTCTGAATAAAATAAAATTACAAAAAAAAAAGTCTGCACTGTTTCAATTATTTTGTGGAGATTATTTTAAATTTACAATAGGTATACTTTTTAAATTTACAATAGGCATACTTTACTTATCTTCATATAAAAAGTTAGTATCTACTGCTCTCCTCTTTGAGACTACAAAGCCATTAAATATCTTTAATACAGTTAATTCCTTTTTTTAACCCCCAACTCTGTACAAGAAATTAAAATAGTTTTTATTTAATGAAGTTTACTTAGAGAGTACAGAAAGAGAGAAATATACATTCAAGCGAGAACATGGGCTTCTTGAGAAAAATGGAGAGAATGACTTCTCAGAAATTTTCTTGGTATGGATTTCTCTGAATATATAAAAATAACTTGGGTGTTCTCACAGGGAAAGCCTAGACTCAAGATATTCCTTCTATAGTCTACCACTACCGGTAACATCTCTTCTGAGGGTCCACTCTTCTTTTCAGGGTACTTTTGCTTCTGCCTCTGGTGGTGCTTTTGTTTCTTCTTAACCCAACATTTGAATCCCAAAGAGATTTGTTCTGCATGCCTTTAGGCTACTTCAGGACTAGGCCTTTTCTTCTTATTTTATTATTTAAAAAAATTCATATTATTAGGACTCCTCTTCCAATCCCTCTGTTGTAACATTCCCTCCTAGAAATTCCATCCATTTAAATCTTTAAGGGATACATGGGTAAAAGTCTGACAAAAGGGCTCGATATAATGATGTGAAAGTTTATGCTCACTCAATGTGGCCCAGGTTTTTTTGGATTTAGCATTGTCAGCCTGAAAGAGAAATCAGATTCCAAGCCAAAGAGATAGCACAGCAGTAGGGCATTTGCTTTGAACAAGGCCTACCCCGAACAGACCCGGGTTCTCAATTTCCTGCATCCCAGATGGCCCCTGAGCCTGCCAGGAGTGATTTCTGAGCACAGATCCAAAAGTAACCCCTGAGCACCACTGTAGTGGCCCAAAAATCAAAGGGAAAGAAAAAAAAGCCAGATTGTACAGCCTTTTAAAATAGTTGGTCTTATAGAAGACAAGTTTTAGCTGCCCCCAGAAGAGTAAAGATTTTAAGGAAACTAGAGAATTATGGTCATAACATTTAATAACAAGTTCCTTAAAATTAATCTTTTACAATATGTAATGTTGAAAAATGTATTAGAAACTTTTAAAATATCTCTGAAAATAATGATTTTTTTTTGCCCTTTATGTATGTTTTCATTGGGTTCTGTGCTTGCTATTGACGTTTTTCTTACCACCCCTCACCTCAATATGTTTTGAAGTCATTTATTCTCCTTTTAAAAATTTTATTCTCAAAATAAAAACATTTTATTTTGGTTTTATGTTTCTCTATGATATACCTACCTGTGATGTTTCTCTATGATATACCTACCTGTGTGTATTTCTTTCTAAATATACGATGTACTTATTTTCATTTACAAGTCAATTTTTCCCATTGGTTCTAAAAATGCTCAAATTCTCTTTAAAATTTCTTCTCCATTCTTTTTTCTTTGAATTCTGATCAAACATATATTAAATTCTCGAATTTTTCTCCATTGTTTTACATCTTTATATCTTCTTATATCTTAACCTATAAAACGCTTATTTTTTATTTTATTTTCTCCAGATCAACTACACATTTGAATTTTAAATTATGCTTACAAACTAGTTTCCAGTTGACCTTTCCAATTGACTTTTACAAAATTGTAATATAATTTTGCTTTTTTAGTTTGTTTTCATTTTTTATTCCTTAAAATTTTCAAAACTTAAATTATATTTTGAGAATAGAATTTTCATAGTTGGTATAATTCCTACATATGTTAAGTCCTATTTTTAAATTATTTAAAGTTATATTTTATAAACATACCAGATAAGACACACCAACACAGTTTTGTCTTCCAAACAAGCATCTCTAATTGATCCCTAATTATCAGCAACAGCAGGTAATAAGGGTGGGGGGAGTTCAACCAAATCTTCTGACTACTTCTGATGCAAGGCTTATCCAGTAAAGAAACTCCTTTGAAGTTAACCAAAAATTATCTTGGCTAAGTGTCAAAAAGATAAAAGTTGAGATGCATGAGTGTATGTTCCCAAGAGGGAGAGAGACAAAAGCCATATTCAAATACACCCCAGTGATAATTTAAAATGAAAATAACTCTGATAAAAACAAAGAGCAATCCTTTTCAAACTAGGTTTAATGATTACCAAATATCAACAATATTTTAGAAACCAATTTAAATTAATCATGTCTCTAAAGTAGTCAATGTCTGCATTTCATGAATACAAAAATACTAAGCTTCAAATCATTAAGTGATGTGTTCAGATCTACAGAGTAAATGTCAGACCTGAGTTTGGAACCAAAACCAAATGTACTGTTTACTCTTGGAAGCTTAAAAATATAAGCCCAGAAGTCGAAGCTAAAATTATTAATCTCTTAAATTAGAACATAGATATTGGAAAAGAAAAGTATATTAAACAATTTAGATGATTTCTTTATTTGAGAAGCTCTTCCTTTTGTTTCCAAGGGAGAAAAAAATGTGGTTCTTTTGCCTTTGGTTGACTGCAGCAAGCCACAGCAAGTCCCTGTGGCCTACCAACCCCCCCTCCCCATATTGGGACTGGAAGAAAGCTGTAACATGAAGAATCCTTAAGAAAGAGATGACTTAAAGCATTTGATCTATTACTCACTTGCTCCTCCTAAGGATTAATATTTCAAAATGAAGCGTACATATTTCCAAACCTTTGAGCCACTTCATCCTAATTTTATAAACATGCAATTTTAGAATTATGAAATACGAGAAATAATGCTTCCTATTTATTAAATAAGAAGCAGACCCAAGGAGGTTTGATCATTTGCCTGAGGTCACACAGATGGTTAGCAGTGTATTGAAACTCTCTCTTTTGCTTATTTGTCTTTCTAAATATGAGTTTCTTTGTGGGACATCATGTATATTCAATGCTCAACCAACCAATTGTTCCTTGCTTCTATGTTTCTGTATCCTCCACTTTATTTTGGACCTTTCAGAAGTTTTGACTCAACTTCTTTTGAATCTCTACAAAAGGGAATTTCCTACCTGGGCACTGGTTATTCTCATTTGTCTCCTCTGAAGATCAGGACTTTAAGCTAAAAAGCAAAGTATAATATTCCCTGGCATCATTTCTTCCACTAAATTGCTATGAAAATTTGGCTGTGTTTGCTTGTAAAATGAATGCTGTAGTGAATCATTTGATTTCCAAGCTTTCTTTTTCTCGATGATTACAAGACTTTAAATTAATTTCAAATATTACATATTTGATTATATATTTTGTAAGAGCCTTTGTGATAAGCAAAGATAATGTAGAAATTAATTACATTCCTGCTTTGATGTAATATAATTCAAAAGGAAAAGGTAGATCTAAAAAACATCTTATATATAGTCAAATTAATGTCCTTAGGTAATACAAACAGAATATGTATTTTCCCCTTTTGAGAATTCTTCAGTGATAAAAAAGAAAATAAAACCTTAAGATTATGCCCTTATAAAGTTCATTGGAGGCCAGAGCATCCTGTTTCAACATATTCCAGTCATTAAATGAAAGGCCTATCTTAAACTCACTTCTTTCAATGGGTAAGGCTTGCCAGCTGGGTTCAGGGCGTGGATTTCAGATTGTAACAGGATGTTGCAAGCACTTTCTACACAATGCTTTTAAGAGCCCAGTGGAGGGATGGCTCCCCATTGAGAAGCTTCTGTGAACCTTGCAGCTGCAGAAGGGCCAACCCCTTCACCAGTACCTCCCAGTTAATGCAGACAAAATGCTCACAGAAATTGCTTGTCTGGAAAGGGTGAGCTCATGCCCCAATGACTGAAATGACTTCCAGGCAGTTCCCAACCATAGCAAATAAGAGCACTGCTTTGGACGAGGTTGTGCAAGACCAACAGACACACCTTGACTGAATCTAGCAATAAGACCTACATGAGCCTGTGTTTGTAATCCCACCTCTTAGTAAAATCCAACATAGTAACATTCCATATCAGAATAAACCCATGATATCATTTGGCCCACTGCCCTCATTTATAATGGAAGAGCCAATTCCTTGAGAAGCATTTTGAATTCTAAAGTTACAAAGCAAGGCAAAACAGAGCCAAAGCAAGAATTCTTTTTGTCTATTTAAATTTGAAAGCCCTTTCCAAAATCCTACACTAACATACATCCAAAAATTTTTTCCCATCATAGGTTTCCTTTGCTGTGATTATTTGTGGATTTATGTGTGTCTTTCTAAGTATTGTACCCAAATGAGTGCTTCATTGCCTCATCTAACTTCCAGATTATTTCTAAACATGTTTACTGAGTTGTCCATCTTAGAATTTTAGTCAAGTTGTGCATATTTCCAGCTGTTTCTTAGAGTCAGGACCTAAGGTGTATATATACATATATATAAATATATATATTTATGAATATATAAATTTATATATATATATATAAATGCTTATAAAAAGAGCTTGTAGGGAGACTTTGAAGGAGAGACATCAAAAGTCAGAGGACCGGTTGGTACTCAACATTTCCAACAATATAAAAAGGGAACAATTTGCACATGCATGGGACTATACTTTCCAGAATTTACATTCAATACAGATTCTGTAGAACTCCTCATTTGCTAGGGGAAGAGCACCTATAGCTCCCAAATTTTATCCAAATTATAAAGTAGGGAGATTATTAAGGGTGAATAAACTACACCCCTCAATGATCAGGGGTTACTCCTGGGTCTGCTTTCAGAAATTATTCAAGGCCGTCTTTGGAGACTCTCCGAGATGCTGGGGAATGGGTTGGCCTTGCGCAAGGCAAACACCCTGCACACAGTGCTCTCACTCTGTCCCCATGAAGATTATTTTTTTCTAAAAGTTTTACACTTGTTTATTCAGTATACTTTAGGTAACCTGGTTAGATTAGTGATGACTATTATTATTGTTGTTGTTGTTGTTGTACAATATTAGTACACCTTCACCACCCCTCCATCAATGTGCTTGGGGATCATGGTCACAGCCATGTTTTTTACAGAAATACAAGTTGAGGAAATTGATTGCCTCTGGAAGGTGCCCTAGAGATCAGTCAGAAAGAAGAGAGTTTGCTTGGTAGGGGGTTACCACCACGGTCACAAAATGACCTTGACTTTTCTGAGCTGCTGTTGTGATTTCTGCCTTCAGCTCTTCTTGCTGTCTAGCATCATTGAGTGATATAACTGTCTCTTTCTGCTAAGGACTATGGATTTTATGTCGGCAGGTCAATCAACTTCCCATTATTCACCTTCAGGTGAGTAGATAATTAATGTGTAATTAAATAAATTAAAGATTTATTATCTAATGTGATCTATATTTTTCAGTAAGGACTAGAAAGTAAATATTTTAGGTTCTGAAAGCAATAGAGTATATTTGAGATAGTCCTCAATTTTGCCCCTACAGCACAGTCTGAGCCAGTTCTAGATGAATGGTTGTGACTATACTTCAACAGAAGTTTGCTTACGGTCTATAAAATTTAAGCTTCATAAAACATTCATGTTTCATAAAATACTCTTTCAGATTTTTCAACCATTTAAAGTATAAAACATTTTAGCTCTTGAGTTAAACCAACAAACATTATAAGTTCTCCCATTAAAAAAATTCTTATAGCTCAATCTGATTTCAGACCTGTATGCCTCCTTGCCCAAAAAAATGGGCAATTAAATAAACTAATATTTACAAATAAAACAGGAAATAATTATAAAGTAGAAGGCGTTTCTCTACCAAGGGAATTATAGATATTAGGATACTAAGATGAGTGAGAAAACACATTTATAAAGATTGTTTCACTAGCAATTAGGTTATTTTGTTTGGTATTTTATGTTTTGGAGATTTAATTTGGGGAATTGTGTTGTTTTTATTATTTCTGCTACTTGAGTGTCTTGCTTTGTATGTTTTACTTTTCCGTGTCAGAGCTAAGGAATCTCATTAACTTGATGTTTCTCAACTAAGATAATTCGTTACAGAGGGATTTATGACTTATTAAATTATTCCTCTACAGCTTTGTCAGCACCACTGAGGCAGAAATAGTGTTATCAGTAGTATGGCTATGTTATAAAAGATTGCAGACAAATTAAAAAAACCACAAAGTTGGCTCTTAGTTGAATTGTTATTCAGACTCAAATATAGGAATTTAGTTGGATGTCTTTACCTCGTTGTCTTTACCACATTGCTCTTAGTATGACACTGCCCTAGACTCAAAAATATGCTTGATACAGAAAGTAGAAAGTATTAGATAAAAAAAGGCACACAATTACAGCACACTTTGGTGTTGGACTCAATGATTTGTTGGAATATATCAAAGGGAATAGAACTTCCAGTTCTGGGTCTATAAAATTTTGAAATCCTGAAGTGATAAACATGAAGTTGTGAAAATAATTGATATAGAAAATAGATGTGAGCAGAGTCTTCTTTATTTATTCTGATAAATTGAATATGACTCTAAGATATTGTTCATTGTTAATACTGAACAATATATTCTATGGTAGTACTATATCTCAGGGATATCATTCTACCAAAGTAACCATATAGGGCAACCTATCCATTAGGTGTGCGCTTATATGTAACAGAGTTAAACTATTCAGTGCAAAACCTGCCATGATAATAGTTATAAATTTTTCTTTTAAGTGTCCATTCCCTAAGGTGATTTCCTGTGAAGTAAAAAAAAAGTGGGGGGAAAAGGCATAAATTTGATTCAAATTGCCCTAGTGGAGGCTATTGACTTACTCCTTGATATTTGATCCTGTAATTCCTAATTGATATAAGCTAACATCATAATTATTAAATATTTATTGTGTTAGCTCATCTGTGTCTCTGAAAAGTAAACAAGAGTGCCCCAAGTTGAAATTCTTGTCATGTAACTCAGGCTATACTATTTCTCTTGATTTAAAGCCTGTTCTCTGAGGAACTGAAAGCTGGATTTAATGGTTAAAAATAAATCTTTAATCAGAAATTGATTTAATAAGAAAATTAAATGAAGTAAGCATGTTATTTAAATTCAGTATTCTGCCATACATTTAAATCTCTTACAATATACACACTAGTAATATTAATTTATACATAACAATTATTTGACTAGTTTAGAGATTGGTGGTAATATCCATTATATGTTTTTGACGTCCTACTATGCATTTAGTACAATGCTCTATTCTCACAACCACATGAACTATGTTGAATATGTTATGAATATCTAGCATATTCAATGCTGCAGAGTTCAAGAACCCTGAAACAAAACTATGTATTTGAATTTTAGCCTTAGAATCTTAAGAGGGATGATTAATAGCTAATGAAGAGTTTAGTCCTTGTGACAGGTTAAATGCATCTCCTTATCTATTTTAGGAACTGACTCCTAACAAAAAATTATCAATTCCCTGCAAACATTGCCTTATTTGGAATAACATTCTTTATATAAATAACTTAAAAAATCTTGAAACTAAATTATCTTGGGTTATCTGGGCGCACCCTGAGTTACCCAGGGATTCTCAGGGACTGCTTCCAGTTTACTGCTAGAGGATAGATTCTGGCTGTGCTCAAAGCACATTTTGACTATTCTGTGCCCATTATATATCTACCCCAAAGAAAGCAGTAGGAACTGTAGAAATAGTATACTTACATTGCATGCAATCAAACAGGGTTTATTCCCTGATGTTTCATATGGTCTTCTCAGAAGCACTGAGTTATTATTGAGTGCAAAGCCTGGAGTAACTCCTGAGCATTACCAGCTGTGACCCAAACATCAAAAATAGATAGATCAATTGATAGATAGATAGATAGATAGATAGAT
>PVKC010014905.1:0-21828 GCA_004027635.1 Crocidura indochinensis | reverse complement strand
AGAGGCCTAGTGGATATATATAGGACACTTCATCCCCAGAAACCTGGATACACATTCTTCTCCAATGTACATGGGACATTCTCCAGGATAGACTACATGCTGGCACATGGATGTACATGGAATCTATCATGCTCAGTGAAATAAGTCAGAGAGAGAGAGAAAAAAACACAGAATGGTATCACTCATCTATGGGTTTTAAGGAGAATGAAAGACATTCCTGCAATAATAATTTTCAGACTCAAAAGAGAAAAGAGCTGGAAGCTCCAGCTCACCCCAGGAAGCTCACCACAAAAAGTGGTGAGCCTAGTTAGAGAAATAACTGCATTTTGAACTGTCCTAAAAATGAGAACCTATGAGGGAAATGGAGAGCCTGTCTAGAGTACTGGCGGGAGGTGTTTGGGGAGGAGGGAGATTTGGGAAAATGGTGATGGGAACGTTGCACTGGTGATGGGTGGTGTTCTATACATGACTGAAACCCAAACACAATTATGTATGTAATCAAGGTGTTAAAATAAAAAAAAATAGAAAAAGGGAGCCGGGAGTTGGCGCAGGAGGTAAGGTGCCTGCTGCCTTGCCGAGGACGGACCACGGTTAGATCCCCCGGTTCCCATATGGTCCCCCGTGCCTGCCAGGAGCGACTTCTGAGCGCGTAGCCAGGAGTAACCCCTGAGTGTCACTGGGTGTGGCCCAAAAACTGAAAAAAAAATAGAAAAAGAAAAAAATAGCAATAGCAACAACAAAATTGAAAAAATTACTTTCTTATTATTTTATATGTAAGTTATTTCATTTTGTAGTTAAAGCTTTATATTATATTTAGGTTTTGTAATAGATACATGGTTATTTTGGGTAATTATTAAATAGAAGTTAATTAATATAGGTCAGATATATTAGATTTAAGAATAAACATGTTATTTGGTTTGTTTATTTGTCGTATAAAATGGACATGCTCTTGGCTCACTGAAGTTAAAGAGCGCATGTTGTGCAGAATAAATCTATAGTTGGATCAGCTTAACGATCTTTAATGATAGCCTCTAAGAATTAAACTATAATTCAGTATATTTACTTATAATTATATAAAATTATTTTTATATAATATTTATATTTTACAAAACTATATATTATAAGATTTTTATTTTCAAAATGTAAATTTATTAAATTATTTATATGAATTTATTTACATAAAATAACTTTAGATAGTAAATTTACCTGCAGTTTTCTATTAAATACATATTCTTATGATGGGTATATTTATTTCTTAAAAGAAAAGGTAAATTATACGTTACCATTAATGTGGCTGCTTTACACTTTGAAATAATTTTATAATATAGATATCAACATATAACAAACCGTGTTCCAAAATTGTTATATATCAGTTCATATATTTTTTCTTTGTGAAATCCTAATGCTGCAGTGTTCATAATATACAGATTAATATAAAGATAAAACATAATTGTGTGATAATGTATATATGCTAAGTAGATTTATCTTGTATTTTTGAATTTCAGCTCCCTTAGTTCCTACTTCTGTGATTCTTTAATTTTAGTAAATTAATCTTCTGGAAATTGTATCTTTATAATTTGTTAAATTAGGAATTTCCTTTTTGAGAGTCATTCATTCTTATGCCCAACTTTATGAGCAAATTATGTAAGAAATTTTAAGAAATATGGTGTACTGGTTTCACTTGACAACAATCTGGAAATTGTTCTGAATCTGTGTTTGTTTCTTGGTTTTTGGATCACACCCGGCAGTGCTCAGGGGTTACTCCTGACTCCATGCTCAGAAATTGCTCCTGGCAGGCACGGGGGACCATATGGGGCACCGGGATTCGAACCGATGACCTTTTGCATGAAAGGCAAACGCCTTACCTCCATGCTATCTCCCAGGCCCCCTGTGTTTGTTTCTTGTCACGTGCTATCTGGTGGTGCTCAGGACCAACTTCAGGCTGTATGCTCAGGATTGCTCTAGAGATTCTCAGTGTTGAGGAAATTGCATCTGGGTTAGCTACATGAAAGGCAAATATCTGCTGCTTTTCTTTTATTAGATAAAATCAAGTTATGACTTGTTTCACTCCTACTGCCACCTGACACTAGTGAAATTTATTGGAATCCAGTGGGCATTGTTATTTGTGTTTTTGTCTTATTTTGTTTTATTTTTGATGCTGGGGATTGAAATAAATTTTGTGCAGCAAGGCAAACAATTATCACTTAGATTACATGCTAAATACCACTGGTGGAAAATAATGAACAGTTAAATGAGCCCCTCATACCATTATTGAGAGAGTAAGTGGTCTGAGGTCAAGCCTTAGAAATAGCAACTCCCATAATCCAGGCAGACAATTAGAGAAGAACATGTATGTAGACAAGGTATTCATTTAACTTGTAAACATGTTAAGTTGAAAAACATCATTTTGTTTATACTTGCAAAAAGATCACCTATGCTATAATCGTATAAGCGTATTGCACATAGATGTCTCTAAATAAATATTGCCTATTCTATGTTTGGTATTATTTCTGTCATTATCCCTTTCAACCTATTCGATCTATTTCAACCTATCTCTACATTATATATCCATGTTAAACCTATATCCTATAAAACCTTTTATATCCTTTATACCTTTTATATCCTATAAAGGCTTTTAAGGCAGTTTTCTTAACTTGTTCATTTATATTTTCTTTTTTTGTGTGGATACTTTCTATTGAAAAATAGTGTTCCTTTTAGTGATTTATTACTTTTTATTTTCATAACATTTCCCAAGTTACCTTTCTTCCTTTACCTCCTTCTGTTTTATATCAATATAGTATTATATTAAGATGGTTTGTCTTTTTATTTAGTACTGTCTTTTAAAAAATTGCATCTTTATACAGCATACATACATGGAATTCTCCAATATTTGTCTTCTAATATATTTTATACCAAGATGATTTGCCTTTTAGTACTGTCCCTTCTAAAAATTACATCCTCGGTGCCCGGGAGATAGCATAGAGGTAAGGCGTTTGGCTTTCATGCAAAAGGTCATCGGTTCGAATCCCGGTGCCCCATATCGTCCCCCGTGCCTGCCAGGAGCAATTTCTGAGCATGGAGCCAGGAGTAACCCCTGAGCACTGCCGGGTGCCCAAAAACCAAAAAAAAAAAAATTACATCCTTATTCTGCACACACATACATGGAACTCTTTAATATTTGGCTTTTGACTTCACATACATTTTTCTTCACAAAATACTTCAAATTATTTGCATTTAGTTTCCAATAGCAGTATATAATCTCATAATACTTGAAAGTAGCATATTTTTCTCTTTACCTATTTATCATCAGTAAGCACGACGGTTGCTTCCCTATTCTAGCTATTATAAATAGCATTGAGGTGAATATTGAGGTACTTCAACTGTTTCTTTTATTTTTTTTTTTTATAAAACTTGGGAATTGGGTTTGGGCATGCATGCACAATCCTCCTGCCCCATATTTTCTTCTTCCTTAGGAGAATTTCATGGGAAGCACAAAATATTACATGCAGACATGTATTAAAAGTTTGAGCAGGAAAGCTCCCTCTTGAGGTCATAGTATTTAAAAGTAGGAAGTGGCAAAAACACTTTTTAAAAGTTCTAGTGTTAAGTTTGGAACTCAGGATATGCCACCCAAAAGATCACTAGGGAGACAGGCAGTAATGTACACACAAGGGACTTTATTCCAGCATAATGAGATCCAACATCTCCTAAGAAATGAGGACCCTAAGAATAGCTTGCATGTCAATTTTAAAGGGGTACTTAAGCCAGATCCATAAAACTGTAGCCTGTCATGGATGCACTTAGACTCACAGCAAAGCCAGGTGTTAACTTCCTCAAGAAAGCAGAATATAGACGCTAAAGCAATGTTATCTCTAAGCAAAGGCATACCATATTCTTTTTTTTAAATTAATATATTTTATTTAAACACCTTGTTTACATACATGATTGTGTTTGGGTTTCAGTCATGTAAAGAACACCACCCATCACCAGTGCAACGTTCCCATCACCATTGTCCCAAATCTCCCTCCTCCCCACCCACCCCCCCGCCTGTACTCTAGACAGGCTCTCCATTTCCCTCATAGGTTCTCATTTTTAGGACAGTTCAAAATGTAGTTATTTCTCTAAGTAAACTCATCATTCTTTGTGGTGAGCTTCCTGAGGTGAGCTGGAACTTCCAGCTCTTTTCTCTTTTGTGTCTGAAAGGCACACCATATTCTAACATCAACATTTAGGTTACAGTTAATTCTAAATCTTAGATTCTAACACTAGAAATGGGGATCCAAAATACAAAACAGCATTCCTGTCTGTATTTCTTCTCTGCTTAAGGTTTCAGACTTCCTGCTTTTCTTATTCTCTTCCACATTCCTCCCAAAATGCATAGGTAAAGAGATCCTTACATTTATTGTAACTGAACCTGTGTTAGCTCTGATAGGAATGATTTTGTTATGATAAAGTATTATAGTGGTCATTTAAAGAACTAGAGAGTGTCCTCAGGGGTTGCTTAAGGATGACCTTGTTGTATTCCTGGAGTATTAACAAAGGAGAAACCTACACTGGAGCATAAAACTAGACAAAATTTTCTCCTCACTATAAATTTGACCTTGGAGACACTCTGCTTGACATTTCTTAAATATTAGGAAGTTTGTTCCCTTACTTCTCTTCTTTCTGTCATTTCTCATATTATTATCTAGACCACATACATGACATATACTATCTTCCTATCTACCTAACATCTTTACAAATTTTGGACAAATACCTCAAAAGTAATTTCTGGGTTATATGATAGGCCTATCTTTATATTCTTAATAAAGTGACATAGCATGTTCCAAAATAGTTTCACAAATTTATATTTCCAAACTGGTTTAATTTCCTTTCCTTACCTATTTAGGATCTGAAATACTATATTAGAAGAACTAAGATATTTATTGAAAGCACAAGATCACAGATTTGTTTTGGAACATGCAGAGCTGACTTTTAGTGCTTTTAGTGCTGATTTTGAAGTTTATTCATTGTGGGAACCAAGCCAATGTATTTCAGCTTAGAATTTCACTTTTCACTGTGTATTGACGAAGTATATATATATATATATATATATATATATATACATATATATGTATATATATATATATATAGTTACATATAGTTAATTTTCCTGTTAGTTAAAATCCGATATGATTTTACTGTAACTATTCATACTGATCTTTCTTTTAGATAGAATTTTGCTTTTTTATTTTGTTACCACTTAAAATTGATACTATTAATTTTAGATTTTTATTTTATTTTATTTTGGTTTGGGGGCCAAACCTGGCGGTGCTCAGGGGATACTGCAGGCTATCTGCTCAGAAATAGCTCCGGGCAGGTACGGGGGACCATATGGGACACCGGGATTCGAACCAACTACCTTAGGTCCTGGGTCAGCTGCTTACAAGGCAAACGCTGCTGTGCTATCTCTCAGACCCCTAATTTTAGATATTTTTAATGAAGATGAAAAGTGTGAGAATATTTAGCCTGGTTCTTGAACAAATTAAATGCATCTGACAAACCAGAGTAAATTTCACCCAACAGAACACTATAGAATTGTTTGGGATTAAAATAGTTTGATAACCAAGTTAACCTTTTAAAACTCTAATTTATGTTCTTTGGAAGAAAAGGAATAAATAAATCCTGGCAGGTTTTTTATTTTTAGAAGCTCTTTATTGATTCCATAATGCAGCTGGCTTTAGATTCTAAAGTTTAGAACCTTGTTAAAGACAATTCCTACATCTACAACTTCTAAAAAAAAAAGCTAATTTTATTTACTGCTTTAAATTAACATGAACATTGAAGGAATGGAAATCTTTAAAGTACAATATTTAGAATAAAGTTATGATTATTAAAAAGGTTTTTGCTTTTCTGTTATATAACCTGTTAATTTTTTTTCCCACTCTGTCTACTCATTTTATTCTTGTTTGTGGGGTTTTAATTTATTTGGTCCTGAGAGAATTCTGGTATTATATTATCAATCCTGTTTAAAATTTTTTGCAAATAAATATATCTAATAGGTATATTTAAACATATGTGGTTGAAAGCATGAAATACATGTTTTATATATTTGAAACTGTTTTTAAGTTTGTTTTAAATAATATGCATCATTTCCTGCTAAAAAATAACCCTTTTTATTGTTCTCAGTATATTTGGCATTTGTCAATTTCACAAGTATGAAAGTAAAGAATATAGATCTCAGTAAATATTAGAAGCTCATGGTCTGCCCAACTTTCTGGTTCTTTTTTCAAATTTGCCCGTGGATTATATATGAAGTAGAGGAATTATAGGTCCACTGTTGGATATGGAATCTCAATTCTTAATTTGTTGAGAAGTCTCCATAGATTAGAGATATTTTTTATGTATACATGAACCAGTTGATATTTCCATAAAAATTGGTTGAGAGTTCCTTTTACCATGTATCTCACCATCACAGT
This sequence comes from Crocidura indochinensis, assembly GCA_004027635.1. Taxonomy (NCBI): domain Eukaryota; kingdom Metazoa; phylum Chordata; class Mammalia; order Eulipotyphla; family Soricidae; genus Crocidura; species Crocidura indochinensis. Next base: position 15,370 of record PVKC010014905.1, on the reverse strand, counting down.
TATAGGGATGCCATTCCCACTAGTGTGAGGTAATATTTAATTGTTTTGGTTTGCATGTCTTTCTTATTGTTTTATTGATTTTTATTTTCCTTATAATAAGTGATAGAGAGCACCTTTTTTTTTTTTGGTTTTGGTTTTTGGGCCGCTCCCGGCAGTGCTCAGGGGTTATTCCCGGCTATCTGCTCAGAAATCGCTCTTAGCAGGCACAGGGGACCATATGGGACACCCGGGATTCGAACCAACCACCTTAGGTTCTGGATCGGTTGCTTGCAATGCAAATGCCGCTGTGCTATTTCTCCGTACCCAAGAGCACTTTTTATAGACCTATTTGCCACCTGTATGTCTTCATTACGGAAATTTCTGTTTATCTTTTTATTCCTATTTTTAGCATTGTTTTATTTTTTTTTGTTTTTGTTTTGGTTAATTTTTGAAAGTGCTTATTTCCTTGGTTATTACATTAACCTTTTGTCAGATATATGGTGAAAAAATGCTCTCTCCCATCATTTATTTAGCAGTGCAGATATTTCTTAATTTGATGTAGCTCAATTTGTTTATTTTATTTATTTTTTCTTGACCAGTGGCTTTGCATTAGAAAGATGACATCAAAGTGAATGTCCTGAAGAATTAAATCTATGTTTTTCTCAATAGGAATTATAGAATGAGGTATGAATTGTCTTTTATATGCTTTGAATTAACTTTTGGTCATGGTATGGAATAGGTGTCTGAGATACTACTTTTGCAAGTGAGTAGTAGGTTTCCTTGCTCTTCATGTATATAAACCATTTAGATTATTTCTTAAACCCAAAAGCTTCCTGTGATCTCTGCCAGAGAGTAATGTCATTCTGGAAATGAATACATTACTACAACTTCAGATTGTAAGTACAAACCAGTTTTTTAAAAAAAAGAAAGAATATTAATCTTCAGGAATAGACATCTGAACCCTTATGTACCCTTATGTACACTCCAAAAATATATAAATTAAGGAATTTGGTCAAATTAGGGATCTTTTCTTTTTACAAATATAAATGCTTTTATTTAAAAAAATTTTATGAATCTTTATTTAAGCACCATGATTACAAGCAGTTTGTAGTTGGGTTTCAGGATCTATTTCTTACTATAGGTAAGACTCCAAAATATTTTCTTATGCTTAGTGTGTTGGGATTTTATCCCAAGAACACAAAAATTAAAAATGCACAACAAACATATTTGAAAAAATGTGTTATAAAAGATCAATATAATTCTGAATTTCTCAAATATACTTCTAATTTTTTGAAGTGATGTGAAAATGCATCTCTATATATGATCTTTATACATATCTTAAATGGACATTCACTAAGGAGGTATAATGAAAAGTATCTCTACACATCCTAAATGATATTTTTATTTTTATTTATATCACTTCAAATTGGTTAATTTGACTCTACCAAAACTGATCTCTATACTTTCTTTTTACATTTTTCATTTATCTGCTTTTTCCATAAAATGTCTTTTTTCTTTTTTATTTCTAATAAAATCTTTATTTAAGCACCATGATTACAAGCAGTGCCTTTCTATCTTTGAGCTTTCAATTATGTTTTAATTAACTCATTGTAGGATATATCAAAACTTCTCAGTCTCACTTTAAGCAAGAGAGATATAACAAAAGTACTCTTCTGACTAAAGTAATGCTAATACAATTCTAGAAATATTTTATTTTCAAATATGTTTTGAACTTATATTATTTTTGAACATGTATCCAAGATACAAAAGTTTTTTATACAGCATTTAATAACATTAATAATCTCACTATTTTTATATCCCAGCACTCATTTGAATGGGATCTAATTTTACTGTGAAATAATATTTTGGGCTCTTATATAACATGTTATAAAATGCAGTGCTGTTTCATGTTTCAGGTGCATTGTGCTAGTGCATGGCATTCAAAGGCACTCATCTTACACTCTCATCCAGGGTTGCTTTCGAGAAGCAATAGACTTTATACCTTTGCATGACACTCCTCCAACCACATGTACCTGGAGGGAACTTCCTAGCAAGCCTAGGGAAAATGCATTAGTGTTTAAATAAATTCTTTTTTAAAATAATTATCTACTGGGGTTGGAGCAATAGCACAGAAGGCAGAGCATTTGTCTTGCACTCAAATGACCCGGGTTGATCCTGAGCGCTGCCATGTGTGACCCACAAACCAAAAAAAAACAAATTATTTTTCTATTCAGTTCACCTACATGAGTCTTCAAGCCTAAAGTTTGCAGCCTAGAGTCTATAAATTCCCATAGTATCATGTATCCTCAAATGATAAGACACAAGTAAACTGAAAGTTTAAGAGACCACTAACTTGCCCTTTAGATGCTAAAATACTGATATTTGAATAGAGAAGAAAAAAAAATCTTTACTCTTTCACAGTATCTTTCATACATCCCAAAGTAGTCAAACAGAAACATGTTAAGCTAGTATTTATTTAGTATATGTCTATTTTGCTTTAAATTCTACTTTTGTAAAACCAAATTAATAGTTCTAGATCAACCCCAGCTGGGATACAGTACGTAGTACGTCATTTAATTCAGCTTTTCTATATGAATTTATTCTTCTGCTAATTTTCTGAGGCTGTTTTCACAAAGCATAAACTGGGGAACTAGAAAGACAGCACAGCTGGGAGAGCACTTGTCATCGCAGGCTCAATCTGTGGTATTGTATATCATCCCCAAATCCGTGAAAGGAGTCATTTCTGAGCACAGAACTAGGAAAGCCCAGAGCACAGCTGACTTTGGACTTCAAACAAACAAAAGAAAAAATAAAACAGAATAACGTAAAACACCAATAAAGCACGTGAACAGAAATTATGTCCTAATGGTTCAGGAGACGAGAACAGCTGGTGATGGCATTTTTGAGGACTATATGCAAGGAAGATTTAAGACCCACTTCTTATAAATAGTATTTTTTCAATATGCAAACACTCCAATCATACCCCCATTTTTTATTTTGTTTTAAAATCATACATCTTGCAGTGCCTGGGGGAATCATTCTAATTATTCCAGGTGATGCTCAGGGAAATTATTTGGTTTCAGGAATTGAATCCAGGATCTCCCACATACAAAGAAGGCACTTCAGCCCTTTGAGACATTTTACTGACCCCAGATTTCTGCTTTTTATATAGACAAATCTTAGTTTTTTCTGGTATATCTAATTACCGAATTTTAGTAAATTTCCTCTGCTTAAATCTATCTTTAAATATGTACAAATTTTAAGATCTTGTGGATTAAAACCACAGCATATGTATTTTGGGAAGGATGATTCAACCTACAATAATCATTCAACAGAATGCTGTAGCACTGATTTATCTAGTTGTAAAAAGATTACTCGGAAAATTAAATATGTTATAAGACTTTTGATAGAACGGTGTTTAAAATTTCACATTTTATTTGACATAGGAAATCTTTGGGAATTTAGAAAATCTTAGAACTTGATATCATTTTTCTTCTTTCTGTGTGTACACACTGACTATGTACTCATAGCAAGAAAATACATATATACATATTTAATAAAATATATAAAGCAGAAGCATGTGATAACACTTATATTCAGAACTTTTCTATTTAATCAATCTGAGAAAATGAGGAATTATAGATTACTAAAAATAATTTTTTTTCCTTTTAGAGTAAGTTATCATTTGTCAAGTGTTGGTAGGCAGTAATGTTGGACATACGTGAAATGTACTATTGTATATTGAGATGAGTTACCATGCTCCAGACCTTTGTTATTCAGAAGGAAAAAGTAAATATGTAAGAATGTTTTAGGAAAGTTTCTTTTTCTTTTCCTGAAACAGATTACAAAGATTTATAATGCCTAAGACACGGAGTCCATTATGCCTAGTGAAATAAAGCTAGATACAGGAGAAATAAAACTACATAAAAGCTTTTATGAGAGGAAATAAAATAGACACACAGAAATGATGGAATAGTGACTGTGTGGGACTGGAATGGAGGAAATGGAAATATATTAGTTAAAGGTTTCAAAGTTAAAGATGAATAAATCCTGGAGATCTACTGTATGCTATAGTGATTATAGTTAACAATACTGAGTTATGTACTTAAATGTTGCTATGAGGGCATAATTTATATATATATATGTATATAATGGTAAAAGTGGTAATAGAAATTAATAAGGGTTAAAAGAGATTTTTTGAGTAATACATATGTTCATTGCCATGATGTTAGTGTTGGTTTCACAGGCATATACTTATTTCAAAATTATCCAGTTTACCATATAAATTAGGATGCCTTTGTGTATGCTGACTTCTATGGAGTGATTAATGCACAATGCCCAGAAAATATAAGTACTCAGAGAAAAGGTACTAATTTGGTATTCTACATGTGCTTAACATACAAAAAATTGCATATGGCTTAAATAGTTAATAGCTACATCCAGAATAATAAAACTTAAAGAGCAATTATTATTTTCTGATAATGTTAAAGCGTTTTCATCAGTGTCCTGTATGGGTTGGTCCTTATCAGCTGTTAAATGTGTTTTTCTAGAATGAATGTGTTCCTTTAGAGCTATGTTTTGTGGCATTGAATATTAATGTTGCTTTTCTACTTCTTACCTAAGGTTTCTAGCTTTATTGATTAAGAATTATTTAATTTTTCCTTTTATCCATCTTTCTTCTTTCCTTCTCCCTCTCTCCTGACGCTTTCATTATTCTTCCCCCTGTCTTTCTCATCAGATTTGAATGATTAAAAAGTAACAGTTTCTAGATGAAATGAAATAACAAAAATATAATAGACTTAGCAATTTTATTCTCCTTGTTTTACAGTCTAAGTTTGATATCACTTTCTATTATATTCTCAATTTGAGGAGACTCTCGTGATATTAATAGATTATCAAAGGTATTATCTGTGATACCATAACTCAAGTACATGGGGTTTGATCATTTGAGAATCTCCTTTGTGAACACACCTTTTGCTGACTGAAAATCAGCTTGTAAGTTAATTATCTTTAATAACCTCATAAATTCAAGAATCAAATCAATAATTTGAATGTGTAACATGGTATCTTAGAGGCAGCTTATAAAATTTGCTGCAAATTTCAGAGGTCTTGGGTTAGATATTTTTTTCTCTTGTGAGGATACTTGGGGGCTGTGTCACAGCTTTTTGCATCATACTAAATATGTTTAAAAAAGGAAAAGACCATGCAGTTATCTCTGAACCAGGATGCTGTATGTATGCCAAGTGTAAAGCACACACTCAATGATGCATTTAGTCTTGAGTCTTGAAGGGCTGATTCAAAGAAGACAAATTTATGAGAGGAAAATTATTAGTGGTCTGCTAAAAGGATTGTGGAGCATTTTCAGTTTCATTCAAATATCGCTTCAAATAGGTTTAGGAACCTTTACATGTGTACATATTTGCCTTGTACTCTACATTTGTTAGAGTACCTTAAATTAATTAAAAGCAGATTCTCACTGGTTCTGTGAATTTTATCAGACTAGAACTGCATTCTAATTAACAAATAAAGAAAAGAAGATTTAAAGAAACTAAAATTAAAGGAATTGTCTTTCTTTACTCATGCGATTATTGCAATAATTAAATTACTGTGAACCTGATTAATCTAAGATCTAATACATTATTCAAATATAAGGGTAAATATTAACAAATTTAAGAATTTGAAATATTTCTTTCCTTAAAAAGTTCTAAAGATTGCACTCAGTTTTATTTTCAGGAGTTACTCCTGGCTATGCACTCAGAATTGCTCCTGGCTTGGGGGAATCATATGGGATGCTGGGGGATCTAGCATGGGCAAAGCATATACCTTACCCATTGCACCACCACTCTGGCCCCTGCATCTCAACTTTTAAGATATATATATATATATATTTTTTTTTTAAAGAAATTTTATTTTGACTAAAGTGGATTACAAATTATTCACAGTAGTATTTTAGGTACATAGTGACATTGAATCAGGGACATTCCCACCACCAATGTTGTCCTCCCTCCACCCCTGTTCCCAGCCTGCATCCCTTATCTCCCCTCCTTTGCCTCCTGGGCTTCTAGTATAAGTCGTTCCTTCTGTGTCTAGCTTGTTGGAGATTGGGCTTCAAATCTGTTGTAGCTGGCTTTGGATTTGGTGTTTTAAGTCTGATCATTTTTTATTTCTACTCAATGTTCATACGACTGTTTGGTCCTGGTGCCCTCCATTATTTCCCCCTCTATTTGTGAGGCTGAACAGGATGGCTCAAGTTATGTGGTTCTGTTTGAAGGTAATAGAAAAAGAAAGAAAAAGAAAAAATGGGGGGGGGCAAAAGTTCAAAAAAGCGAAAACAGGAGGAGTCCTTCTGGAGACTATAAAAATCAGTTTAAGTAAAGAAAGAGAAAAAGGAAGGAAAACATAAAAATAATACAATATGATATAAAACCTGGAATATTCAGGTTCAGAAGTGAATTAAATTGTAGGTTTTATATGTAAAATTAGTATAATAACAAAATAATCTCAATTTCCTAAAGAGAAAGAGTAATTCGATAAGATTGCTTGCAACATTTCATTGTACTTATAGAAATAAAAATAAAAAGTAAAATATAAGCAACATCCTTAGCTCTCCTCTACCCAGAGATTTGCTCCTTTGCTCTTAGATTCAGAGTCACTAATAAATTTTTCCACATGGTAACATTTTCTGGAGCATCAAAATCTTTGTTGTTAAAATAGTTCTTCAAGAAATCCATTAAAAGAATAAATCTGTAAAGTGAGTTTTAAGTTTTGACCATTTTTCATTTAACTAGTCTCCTTTGGAGTTTTGCCTAGGGGATGGTAAACATCTGTCTTATTTCTCCTTTCTAAATACCTAAGGGGTTAAAAGCAAGCTGCACTATTGTCTCTCAAAAATAGACTAAAGTAAATGTATCTCTATTTATCAAATACTCAAATTCAGTGGTTGTTCATCCATTTTTTCTGATATATTTCATTTTATTTTATTCTTTGCAAAAACATTTCACAGTTGAGTTTCAGACATATAATGCTGCAACACCATTTCATCACCAGTTTCATGTTCTCTCTACCAATGGCCACAGTTTCCCTTCGAAAACCTAGTCTGCCTCATTAGATTTTTTTTTAAATGTCTTTACTTAGCTACCATGATACAAATATGCTTGCAGTTGGGTTTCGATCATAAAATGTACACCCCTACTTTCACCTGTACACAGGCAAGTTCATTTTTAAATGTGGTTGTTTTAGTTTGAAAATTTTCCTTATAATGATCTACATGCAGACTAACATATATATGCATATATGTATGCATATATACATATATACACATACATATATGTATGTATATATGTGTGTATATATATATATACTTTCCTGCAAACATTTTGTGAAGGTGATATTTTTTAAAATAATTTATTGAATCTAGGAGCCAGAGCAGTGGCACAAGCAGTTGGGCATTTGCCTTGCATGCACTAACCTAGGACAGACTGCTATTTGATCCCCCAGAGTTCCACATGGTCCCCAAGTCAGGAGCAATTTCTGAGCATAGCCAGGAGTAACCCCGGAGTGTCACTAGTTATTGAATCTAAATGCCAAATTATGAATTTGAACAAATTTCATTGATTAAATAACTTTACCTTTTGTAGTATGTATGAATTTTACTTTTTCTTTTACACTATCCATGTTTTCTTTTTCTTTACTTTTTCCATCCTCACATACAAAGGTGGGAGATCTTAATACTTATATTGGAATAAAAAGATTGACAAGTATATGCAATAAAGATGCTTTAGTGATTATTTGTTGGACAGATATTTTATTTTGTTTTATTGTTTGTTTGTTTGTTTTGGCCACATCCGGTGATGCTCAGGGGTTATGCGCTCAGGGCTAAGCGCTCAGAAGTTGCTCCTGATTTGGGGGACCATATGGGACATCGGGGGAACGAACCGCAGTCCATCCTAGGATAGCGCTGGCAAGGCAGAAACCTTACCTCTAGTGCCACCACGCAGGCCCCAGGACAGATATTTTATGTATTTTATTATAATATTTTATATATTTCATTTAACATTTATTCAATATTTTATATATTTTATTATAAAATGTTGTTAACTCAAAAATGTGATGGATGATAGAGAAATTTTCATAATTAAAGTATAGTGTTGAATTTCAAATCTACCAAATAACTCCAATCTTCAGATATTTCCTTCCTTATAGAATATCAAGTTAATTGTGTGAAAATAATTTGATTATTTTTTAGTTGTGGATGTGGAGATAGTGATGGAGGGAGTTGTATATGGAGAAGGCAAGTAGGCAGGAATGGTGTGGTTCTAATATACTGGATAATAAATTCAATGCTCTGTCTCATTTGTTTATATATTTTATTAAATAAATCATATTTCTATTAAATACATTTTAGATCATTTTTATTGTAAAGGTTTAATTTTATAACCTTTGTATTGTGGTGATAGATCTATTTATTGTGGAAAATTTTTCACAATCTAATATGTCAGACTCTTTAAAATTAAACTGATCTGTTACAATATGTAAATGACTTCTGCATTTTGTGATTTGATTTTTATAAATACTCACCATTCTAATCTCATTGAAGTAAAGGAAAAAAAATAAGATAATTTAGTTAAACCAGTGCTAACTTGGCAAACACTACCACCATGGACTCATCTTCTGTGTTTCTACACATTTGCTTATTATCCTCCTTTCCATGATAACCAATACCAAGTACCAGCTCCTTTTGGTAACCATCTCTTGAACACAACAAATTAGAACAATTACATTTGTTTACATAGTGTGAAAAAGTGTGAAAAAAATAAGGTATCTGTCTCTTAAGTCTGAAGACTACGATGCTCTAAAAAATTCCACTTTGGCATAAGGAGTACTTTAATTTGAAGGCGATTTAGACTATGAAAAATATATTTTCTTAATTTAAAAAAATTTGTCCATGAGCAATATGTAGAAATTTTTGTCTGTGAGAAAGTGTCTTCCTTTTTCTTGCCTATGCATAAAAAGATTGATGACTCTATATAATTTAAAATCATCTAAATTTGTATGATATCTGAGAGGACACAAAGAGGAATCTATATAGCAAAACTTTTAAGAATAGTTCTTATATTAATTATATTTGATATTTCTTTAAATTTTGTTGTTGCAACAGCATGAAATTAAATTGTAATATACTGTGAATAAGGCAAACTGGATGATGGGAGGGAACCTAGGGACATTGGTGAAGGGAAGGTCACACTCATGGTGGAACTGTTTTGGAATATTGTATTCCTGAAGCAACTATATTATGAGTGTTTTTTAAATAACAAGGTCTTAGTAAAATTTTTTTTCAGAATAAGGTCTAGAATTAACAAAGGAGTCTAGTAGTATTGCAGGAAAACAAAGGTATGTTTATCATATATGTCTGTAACAAAGATTTGAACAGAAGTCCAAAGGAAAGTCCAAAGGACTAGAGAGAAGATTAACTTCTCAATGGACAGGTAAAGGAAAATGTGTCACAGGAAGTTACTAAATGGAAAACAAAAATGTGTAGCACATGTACACGTGGCAGGAATAGATAACATAAAAGAATTTGCAAGGTCAAGCAGTTTCTGATGGAGAACTGGAGGTTGAGATTAGGTAAGTGAGCAAATGAAAGACAGAGCAAAATCTACATAGTAACTAGACTTGGAAGGGGGCCAGAATGGAGTCGCGGAATATCTTTAAGGACAAGGACAATAACTGTGACCTTGAAAAATGAATTCTGCAGAGATGGGTAGATACACTCTTTCTGACAACTGAGAGCATAATTTTCTGTGGTCAAAAATGTTACATAAACCTTAAAGTTATATAATATGTGCAAAAGCAGATAAAAATAAATCTGTAGGACTTTCAAAGGCCATTGTATGAAAGAACTTTATTGCTATTTTTAAAATTCTCTGCCTCCCATTAAGGCTCCATCTAAAATATAGGGTTGACTGTAAATATAGATTATTGTTATATACTCTTTTAGTTATTTCTGTTCTTATACTTTGATTCTCCTATATTTAAATACACACCCACACCAGTTCACTTTAATGTCAAATATAGCAGTTTGCACTGGATTTGTCAATATAGACCACAAACCTAAATTATAAACCAGATGTGGAAATAGGACTACAGGTGATTTGCAGCCAATAGTTTGAAAGAGGTGGTTGTTAGGAAAAAAAGAATTTATTTAAAGGTTTTGGAAGTCAGTTTTTTTCTTATTTATTTTTATTTATTTATTTTTGGTCCATTTGGTTTGAAAGTATGATGGCAATGTCATAATTTTTCACTTCTTTTCATAAACAGCCTTTGCTCCTTTGCTTCACATTTTCCAGGCTTTTCTTGCCAAACCACACTTACTCCTTTTTTTTTTTTTTATTTGTTTTTCTTTTCCATATAAAATTAAGGTCAGCCACTCCTGAGTTTCCTGACAGAAAGTTCCTTTAGGCAACAGAACAGTTCTTTTAAGCAGATTTTTCTTTGAACTGTGTAAGGGTAACTGGGTGGCTCTGGTGTTCTTGAATTGAGTGCTGGGCAGAATATTCCTCATAAAAAAATTAAACTGACAGTAAAGGACCAACTGCTACTGTGCTGGTTTGACAAAAAGATGCATAAAATTTATAAAAGTCCCAGAAAGTTTTCTATCTTTTGTTATTACTAGTATGCACTAGCAAATTTCTACTAAAGTTGCAACTCATGTAACAGTGCTTTGCAACATAAAGGAATCAGAGTTATTTCACAGGCTTTTTTTTTAAATGCTAGTTGGCAAATTTAGGGAGGTGTGATACCATTTCTAAATTTAGAAAGTTTTTTCCAAATTTAAGGAAGTTATGATAATCTCAGCATTAAATAAGGAAACTAAACCTAAACTAATATACCTTGCCCATTCTGTAAGTTAATGTAATGAATATGAACTCAGAATTAAGAACTCTATGTCTATAATAAATTGATATAATAATATCCTTTTTTGGGTTTTGTTAGTTTATTTGTTTGGGGACCACACTCAGCAGTTCTTAATGCTTTTCTCTTGGCTATCAGCTCAAGGATCACTCAGGGCTTTGTGCTTGGGAATTACTTCTGGCAGTGCTCAGGGAATCATATGGGGTACCAGGGATAGCAACCTGTGCAAGGCAAACGCCCTACCTGAGATGCTATCTATTTAGCCCCAGAATTTGCCACTTTTTCTTTAAAGAAAGGCTATCTCTTTAAAAATTCTGCCCCTACTGGGGCTAAAGATAGCATACTATATAATTATTGACAAGCTTTTATTAATTTATTGCTACTATACTTATTTTTAATGTATATTAAATAATGGGTAAAGAATGTAAAGGTTATAAACATGGCTCTGTTAGTATGCCTTAAGGGTTCAGCATCTCTTGAAATTCCTTCTTTCCTATTAAATGTCATTACTTTACAAAGGAGAGATGTTCTTTAGTGCATGCTTTATTGACACTATCAATTTGGTAAACATTATCTATATATAGTAGATTCTTCATACAAGATAATATATGTGTGTGCAAACATTTATTGACTTTATATGAAATCTCAGAATAAAAATGGTTAGAATTTATTCAGTTATATTGTCAAATTATAATGTTCCAAGATATCATTTTGTTTGAGAACATGCCAAAGCTCTGAAAACAGATACATTAAAATTTAGTATGTATATATAAAATATCTATGGAAATTATATTTTTGAAATTTATACTAGATAAAAAAGTAATTTCAAAATACTCTTAATAATCATACCTCACTAATGCCTATGAATTTCCATTTTGTAGATGAGAAAACTGAGACTCAGGAGAATGAGCATGTTTACTAATCAAGACAGTCAACTGACTTAGAGTCAATCTAAGAATTGAAATTCTATTTAAATCTTTATAAATTCTGAGCCCTTTTTACTAAACATAATTTGATTATCTACTACACAAATTGTATACAGGTACACTTTCAACACTTACCTATATAATTGAAATAAATAACAAAATTTTGACACTAATAAAGTATCACAGAAAAAGGACAGCTTTTTGTTAATTTAGGGACAGTGAGTTTTTATAGTGCTTCCAGAGATTTTTAATTTCTATAAATCTAGTGTCAATGCTAATATGGGCCTCTTGAACCTTAAATGAGCACAAAGTAGTTTTCCTAAGAGAGGCCAAAGTAATAGAACACATTAAAATTATCTGTATTCACAAACTCTAAAATATATGGAGTGTTTAATCTTGAAACAATTTTTCATTAACCATCTTCTGTGCCTGGAGCACACTTGCAGGAATTGGCAAAGGTTAGGTGGGGGAGAAGGATAGAGCAATAAGAAAAAACTATAAAATTTTCACTGCTATTAGGCAAAATTCATTTTTTCCCCTTAGCAGAGATTTAATCTTACCTTACAATTTGAAGGTCATCAGACAGTATTTTTCCTAAGAAGTTTACAACATAAAAGTTGCCAAAGAAGAAAAATCACCATATTCATATACACAAAATGTAAAAGAGTAACTGCAAATAGTTACGTGGGAGCAGAACAGGGATTTTGAGTTTAATGGGTAGAAAGTTTCATTTTAAAAGATGAAAGAGCTGGAAATGGTTTATATTGAAAGCTGCCCAATAATGGGAATGTACTTAATGTCTCTCAAAGAACCATGTCAAAGAGATAGAGAATGTTGACTCCAGAGCCAGAAGAACTGGTTTCAGTTCTCAGACTGCCAGTTTATGGATTTAGAGAAGTTATGATTTGTTTCTGTGTTCCATTTTGCTCATCTTTGCAGAGGCTAGTAATAGCAGCTGCCTTGAAAGGTAGCTCTCAGTTTTAAATGATTTCATATGTTAAGTGCTTGCAGGAATGCCCACATACAGTCATGAACTTCTCCAGTCCTTTTACTCTTTATTTTTTCCTGTGCTGTGTCCAACATACTTTTCTTTTGCATTCCCTACTGTAATCAAGAGCATCATTTTGAATTATAATTTTAGGAATCACTCTATGATTTTCATTTTATTATTTCATTTTCCCCTTGTTCTACTGATTTTGAACTTCAAGAATCCATTAAGTAGATTCTCTGCAAAGCTTCAGATCTAGTTAAGACCCTCCTCAAACCTCATTTACTTGTTGCAATGGAAAATCTTTAAACTACTTAGCAAGTACTTACAAATCCTGATGAATGTTAAGTATGCACAGTGGGTACTGTGTGGAGTATAGATTTGAAGGAACCAAGAGAAGAAAAAACAGATCAAAGCACTTGCATTGACTAAATGAGAAAAGGTGTCAGTACAGATAGGGAAAATTAGATAGATTAGAGATGGAACTTCAAGGTGAAAACCATCAGTCAGTGAAAAAATAAAAGGAGTAAATGTTTGATAAATAATTAAAGAAAACATTGTTCTGTGAAAATGTCTGACATTATAGATTCCCTAGGAACTGGAAATGTCAGCTAAATTAACTAAATTTTTTAGCTATTTAAAAATATTAAGTGAATAACAAGAAAGATGCTTGTCTTCCATGAGTCTCTGAGATACCTTAGATACCAGGCACCTCTTAACTGTGTCAAGAATGCTCTCTGATTGAAGAGCATGAAGAAAACCCTAAACACCAATGGATATGTCCCCAGTATCATCCCTCTTTTTTATAAAAGAATATAAAATTAAAATTTGTTTTTATTTATCATGTTAAAATTTTACCCTGTGTTTTATATTTATTAATTTCTGCATTTTCTATTCTTTTATGCAATATTTGTGAACTAAATAATACCAAAGACTTATTTGGGAAAGTTAATTTAGGTTTAAATTCAGAGAAAAATAATGAAAGTGGTAAAGTGAATGCTTTTAGTTTGGAAGAGAGAGAAAAATATCCTAAAGAAATCTACTTTAAAATACTGTAATATTTTTGCTCTTTATTCTACCACACTGTAGGATATTTTTGAATCTGTATGTCAGATGATGGAAAAGATATATGTTTGCATGCATTGCAGAACATAAATGCTATTTGAGGTCTGTAAAATGACAGATGTATAACTTGAGAACTTAACAGAATGACCTATTCTACATAACTATGTATCAGCAATGAGTACTGCATAGCTCTACATACTGCAATAAGACCACCTTTTTCAAGATTTTTCAAATAGAGTCACTCTGTGATCATCACTTGAATAATGATCAAGGAGACTATTCTCTTTTGATAGCTCATTTAAGAGTGAGAAATCCATCTCTATTATATTCATTTCTCTTCCCATAACTACACTGACAACTATCATAACAATGAGAATAAATGAGGGAAGTAGAAAATCTGTCTCATATACAGATTGGGGCGAGGAGGAGGGAGCGTTAGGGCATTGGCGATGGGAATGTTGCACTGGTGAGGGTGGGTGCTCTTTATATGACTGAAACTCAACTATCATCATGTTTGTAATGAAGGTTTTTAAATAAAGACATAAAAAATAAAATGAAAATAAAATCACTGAAATAGTTTAAGTTCCAAAAGTTGACTTTACTTTTTGTGATACAAATGCCTTATCTATGCTTTGATATGAAAACATCTACTTAAAAGACAGCTAACTCAGACTCACATTCAATCCTGGATTAAATAAGGGGTGGAGTAAGTCTTAATTTATTATACAGATTTATTTAAATAACTAGTTTGAGCTGACTTAGATTTATTTCCTTCCTTCCTTCCTTCCTTGCTTTCTTCCTTCCATCCTTATTTCATTTTTCCTTCCTCTCTACTTTCCTTCCTTCCTTCTTTTATTATTTTCTTCCTTATATCCTTTATAATTTTCTTCTCATTTGCGCTTCATATTTTTCTTCTTGTGATTTAATTTCACCATTATGGAGTCAACTTGGGAAACTCTAGGCACTCCCCCATTGACTTTAATGAAAACCAGAACTCAGTCCAGATGTTTTCATGCATTACTCAAACATGTGTGAGTAGTGTAATATTCAGATTGTACAAGTAATAAGTCTCTATTTTCTTTTTCAAGGCTTCCTGATGCTTCTTGGGGAGCATCACAATCAGAGAAAGAACCTTATGGTTCATTCAGATTTTTATAATAGATCAAAAAGTTATGTATTCTTGGGCAACTCAACCCAGTTGAGTATTCCTAGAACATTTCAAGTACAAAATATTATTATCAATAACCTAAGTCTTATAAGATAAAATTCTGGATGACATAACAGATATAATTTTCTCACTCTTTCAATTTTTTCTCTGGTATCAACTTCTACCATATTCTATATACTTGGTATCAATTTCTACCATATTCTATATATTTTTTTCTATTTCTATATACTACACTAGGCCTTCCCATGTTACTATAAATTTCTCTGAGCACACAAATGTAGATTAATAACCTTCAGGTTTACAACTAATTTAGAAATTATTGGTTCCGGGGCC
>PVKC010014904.1:0-21842 GCA_004027635.1 Crocidura indochinensis | reverse complement strand
TTCGTCTTCTTAGGGTATCCACAGAGACTGAAAGCAGAGCAAAAGGGTCAGGAAATGCCAATCAAGGAAATGCATGATGCAAAGTTGGTGAAAAACCGCAGAACTTGCAAGAATGACTGCACTGGGCAGAAGAGCCAGCACAGGACTGAGGGCTCAGGCTCTGACACTAAATGATCCCTTCTGAATATAATTGGGTAAACACCTAGGGACCTTTGAGCATTACCTGGGTGGCTTGAGCAGCGCCCCATTATTGGAACCTCACTCAGAACACCCACCCCAGTTACCTCTGGAAGTGGCTCTGGTGTCTCTTGAGAGCTTCTAGGGAAGAAGCATCTTCCCTCCACCAAAAAAAAAAAAAAAAAAAAAGTACTTGCCATTGTTGTTGTTTTGTGCTTGTTCTTACCCTCTTTGGCAGCTCAGGAAGGGAAGCTCCCACTTAGGAAAGTCTATAACATTAGAGCTTTCCCTTTTTTGTTGTTTGTTTGTTTGTTTGTTTGTTTGGGGGGTCATACCTTGCGATGCTCGGGAGTTACTCCTGACTCAGCTCTCAGAAATCGCTATTGGAAGGCACGGGGGACCATATTGGATGCCAGGATTCTAACCACCATCCTTCTGCACGCAAGGCAAACGCCCTACCGCTGTGCTACCTTTCCGGCTTTCCTCTACACTAGAGCCGTTTCCTGTCCTATGTAACGTGGCAATGACGCATTGAAATTCTTATTCGGGCACTTGGGTTTAAAGGAGAGGGATTTTAAGCTGGGTCTTTATATGTATTTAGAAAGTAGAGTTCATGGGAAGACCAAGAGACACAAAAGACAGGTTGATGCCTTCCAGAATTGGGCAGAGTAAGAGGCAACTTGCGTCCAGATCAGCAGGTCCCCTAACACAGCATTGGGAAGTCAAGGTGGCTCCCTGGTGGAAGTGTTATGAAGTAGATTTCTTGAGGAGGGAAAATGAAAATAGGCTGTGTGATTTGAGAAAGAAGGTTCCAGGAATGGGTTGCACAGCCTAAAGAAAGCAAATGTCTCCAAATGGTTCTATTTTTATATTTACATTTTGGTCTTGCTAGTTTTCTTTTGGGCATCTAGGGTCTTCATGTTTGCTATTTTTTCAGAGCATTATTAAAAATACTTGCCTAGTAGTCTGCTGGGGGAATATGGTACTAACTTCCCTGCCCATTAAAAAAACAAACAAACAGTATTTTTCATGACTTCTGCTAAATTTTCTCCTCTCAACAACAGATCACATGGAATCATTCTTTGTTTATGCCCAGCACAGCTCATTTCTCATGACAGATTCTCCAGCTCACTGTCTCTTCTGTGGTCAAGGTGCATATTTAGGCAAGGTATTGGTTTGCTAAGTCATAGTAAAACTTAACCCTAAAACTTCAATCATTTGGTCACAACTATCAGACCTTGAGGAGACACTCCTGTATGAGATAGTACAGCAGTAGATCATTTGCCTTGCACTTAGCCAACCCAGAAGACAGTAGTTTGAATTCCAACATCCCATATGGTCCCCCAGAAGAGATTTCTGAGCACAGAGCCAGGAGTAACCCCTGACTGAGCACCATCGGGTATGACCCAAAAACCAAACACCAAAAAAAAAAAAAAGACTGGCACTGTCACTCAGAGCCCACACCCTCACACCCTTGTCTCTCAGTTCTGCTCTCTTCCAAATCAAATTTCAGCTCCCCACCTCTCCCTAGATCCCAGACTGCCCACCATAACCCTCAATGTGCCACTAACAGTCATGACTGTTTACTGTTTACTATTAACTTATTTCCTGAGATTAAAAATATCTGCTTCCTAGTTAAAAACAAACAAGCAAAACACTATATATTGAAGGTCAGAATGTAAAAACAAAGAAACAAACAAAAACAACCTACTGGACAAATTGTTGACTTGGCAAGTTGCTATCTTTCTGGGCCCAGCAGCAGTCTTTCTGGAACATTCTGACCAGAATGTAGAAAGGAACAGGAAGAGTTCAGTCCCCTTCTCTGGTTTATATTCTTCTTCCTTAAGACATGTCTTCCTCAGCTGCCCAAGCCCTCTCCCAAAGCCCTCTACTTTGCAACAAGATTTGGGTTGTATGACCAAGTTACTTTTGGTGCTGTGTGCTGAGTTATTGTCTTAGTTCCTTGAGTGAGGCACAGTCTGGATAGAAACTCACTAGTTCTACAGCTGTGTGAACACTCATTTGGGTGAAACTTGAGCAATTTCTGCCATCTCTGGATTATTTCAATTGCTCTGAGACAAAGTTTTCTCATATCTAAGCTCACTCAAAAAAGGTAATTAAAGTTTACATCTACAATCACTCAGACAGGTGAGCTGTTCCTTCCATCTTGGCCTAAAAGAGACTTCATACTGAAAATAAAAAGGCCCCTGGATCCCCCTCAGTCTGGCTCAGGTCCCTGGTCTCAGCCCTGCAAAGTCTAATTCTTAAATGTTTCATTACCACAGTGGCATTGGTTTAATCAACATTTTTGTGTACATTATATTTAACATCAAAGGCCCTGCTATACTCCCCTTCATCTATGCAATACACTTAACCTCAAGAAGCTTTACTTACTGCAATAATAATCCTATTTGAGCATGCAGCCTGATATCTTTATTGGCAGGTGGTTAATAACTGGGCATTATCTGAAATGCCATCCAGGCCTCCTCATGAATGGCGCCTGGGGAAGGTGGGTCTGAGAGATAACAGTGGGCAGGCGGGAGCCTAGGGCTGCTTCTCTCAGTTCTGGATGATTTTCCTACACTGACCAGGGAACCAGCTTTTGATCCTAAGATGTACAGAAAAATAATATTTGTGCTACTTTTGTCAGGTAAGTGAAGCTTTTAACATGGTAACATTCTATTGGTCAGGAAAGTGGGCTGAAACTAGATGACCAGCTTTCCTTCTAGTCCTGCTTAAGTTAATTAATAAGCAAATGAATATCAAAATCCATGCTGCTAAGTGAATTTTATGGGGACTTATCCAACAGATAATTGGGAGAAATCTTTTGAGCTGAAGCAGTCACTGCAGTTGGGTCAGTTTGCACCAGAAGTGCACTTTGCTGGAAATCAAGGATCTTTTTTATAAATAATTTAATTGAATCACAATGTCTTATGAAGAAATAACTCTGTGTGTGAATAAATGTATTGTCCTGTCTGTGTGTTCAATGAGGTCTCCCTTGAAACCAGATTCCTTAATGAAGGTGATGATATAGAATGGAAGGAAAGAGTCTTGGTTTTTTATGGATACAGAACTCTGTGCCACAAGCTGTCCAGACTCACTGATGGCTTCTTTCCGTCTCTCATTAATTACATCTGCATATTTTCAACTTAAAAAGTGCATGCTTAGAATGAGTATGAGAATATGTCTTTTTTCAATGATGCAACATAAAGACTAGTTGACCATTTAGTCATTGGAGAAAAGCCTAAACTGAGTTCCAGAGACACTGGCTTTTCTTCGAAGCCAAGACAAGCTTGTGTTTTCCTTTAAGCATTGCACACATGTGTATGCGCGCAATAGGTGCTGATTGGGCATCAGCCTTAGAAACAACAAATACCAAAATCTGCCACATACTCCTTTACTTTGGAAAGTCAGTTTGCCCCCAAGGGTCTTTGTTCCTCGTGCCTGTTAAATAAGCATGTAGCAGCTGCTACCTACAGTGCCTTCCAAGTCTTAACTGTCAATGATAGACAGAGAACAGCTTACAATGAGCCATAGAATGGTTCCCAAATTTGTGTATCTCTTTAGTTTGGTGTGAACCTGGCATTTTAGAAAGAAAGAAAGGAACAGTTTATGGTGAATTTCTTCAGAGAGGAAGCCTTGGAAGAGGAGAAAGCGATCCTTCTCTTAGAGATGACTTATTCTAACTTCAAATGGAGAAATGAAGTTTTAACTTCTTGTACTGAGAACCTTTTGGCTTTCCAGAAGAACATTGAAAAGACTCAAGAATCTATTTGGAGGAGCAAATCATCAATTTTTTTATTCAACTTGTTTTTATAGGTTATATTTCTTCAACTGCCATTTTAGCTAATGCTGATGAATCAGGGTCTACAAAAGCACCAGGTAAGTTGCTAACAAAAGTACATACAAAATATTTTTCTCAGTCATTGCTATCAGATCCATGTAGTCACAACTATATGTTTTTATGATAAATAAACTAAATCATAAATAAACTAAAAGTATTACAACTAAATATCTAAAGGTTGTCTTTGAGCACAGGACCAAGGGGACACAGGAGCAATGTTTTTCTTGCCTTTCTAATATATTCTAAACTTTCTGAAGAGCTAATCATAGCCTGTAATCTAGAGGCTTTTTTTTTCCATTTAAGTAAACCAAGAAAACATTGGCCTACTTTTTAAGAGGATTCTGTCATAAAGCCATGCTGACAAACATTTACCTTAGAAAATCAAGATACTAGCATATTCTTTTGTTGATAGTCATTGCTCTCAAATTAAGTTGGGGCTAACTGATGATGCCAATGAGTTCAGTGAGTGATCTGGTAAAGAAAAGAGCAAGAATAGTAATGCATATATGGAATAATTCATCATGAATAATTGTCCCTTCTTCTGTCTTCTATAGGGTTGTCCATGCTATCATGTAATAAACCATCCTCAAGCTCTTAACTAGTGCATTCCAGTAGTAGCTGAAAGTATCAGTGTGATGGCTTAACCCTTAGCACACTTTATTCACTGAGAAAGATCTATCACTTGGTGGGATTTGCGCAGTATTCAGGCCTAGGCCAGTCTCAAAGAAGTATATGACTCCAGATGTGTTATAATCTTCTCATGATAAAGCAGTATACAGTTCTCTCAGTCCCAGTAGGGACGGATATAATTATGCTGTGAATCTCCTAAACAGTACTCATCTCCTAAAGAGCACTCCTTAAGAGCTTACATTATATGCAAACTCATTAATTCATCTAGAAGTTTTGAAGCAAAAGAACCTGGTTTCTCTCCAAGATGTACACAACCCTACATGGTGTTCTTCCATTTGCACAATTACCCAAAAGCACAAGAAAATCAAACTTGAATCTGAGAAATTTAGGTCCCTGGTAGTCAAGGTTCAAGCTTTCTGCTAAGTTCTGGTTCTTCTGATCCAGTTCAACAATGAGACTCTTAGCCTGAACTTATTTGTTGTTATTGTTGTTCAAATCATGTTAGTGAGGTTAAGCGATTTTTCTTTGTCTGTGGTTCTGACTTTTAATTTCCTATGGTTTGAGCACCTTTTCTCATGATTTCTGACCATTCCCATCCTCTTCTCTGAAGAAATGTCTACTCCAATTCTTTGCCCATTTTTGGAATCATGTTAACCTGTCAAAGTTCTTCATGTATTTTTGTTATGAGATCTAAAACAGATGCATATGTTGTGAATATTTTCTCCCTTTCTATGGGTTAATTATTTTACTGTCTCAATAGCATGTTTTGAAGCACCAATGCTTTTAATTTTGCCAAAATTCAACCTATTTTTTCTTTTGTTACATATCCTTTGGGTGGCATATCTTTAAAAAGAAACCACCACTAATCCAAGATCATGATGACATACCTTATGTTTTCTTCTAAGTTTTGTAGTTTAGATCTTTTATTTAAGTCTATTATCCTTTTTAGGTTTTTTTTTTAGTTTCTTATATGGTATGTGATAAGGGTCCAGCTTTATTACTGGCCTTAAGATTTACTTGTCCCTGTCTAGAGCATCAGAGAAATAGTTCCTCCACCTTTTGATGGTTTACAATCTTGTTGGGAATCTATTGACTACAAATAAATGGGTTCAGTTATAATCTCTCAATTCAGTCTATTAAGGTTTAGAATAGCCCTTCACAATTAGAATTATCACTATGTAGTGAAATTTAAAATTGTGAAATGCAAATCCTTCAACTTGGTGTGTTTTTTTTTTTATAATACCTTGATTACTTAGAGTTTCTATTCTAGAGGGGAAATTTTGTTTGTCTGTCAGCAGTGCTCAGGACTTACTCCTGGGTTTTCACTCGAGAATTACTCCTGGCATAAGGAACCATATGGGATGCCAGATCAGATCAGCTGTGTGCAAGGCAAGTGCCTTCTCTGTTGCATTATCTCTCCATCCCCACAAACGCACTATTTTTGTTTAGAGACCACACCCAGCAAATGCTCAGAGCTTTTTTCATAGCTCTGTGCTCAAGAATCACTCCTTGCAGGTTGGGGAACCTAGGGTACTGGTTATCAAACCTTGTTTGCATAAAAATGTGCCTTTATCTGAATTGTTTTAATTCAATAAATAACCCTCTAAGGTAGAGACCATCATCATTCTGCTTTATCATAGTTACAAATAATGAAACTAAAATTCTGCCTCAGATGTCAGCCCATAATTGGAGAAATTCGTTTCTAGGAAGTCTGAGTCGGGAACCACTGCACTTGGTCTACTGTCTGATCTGGTGTGTACAGGGGTTTCCATGCTTGGCCCTCACTTCCTAATAACATATTGTCACTCATGTTCTGTTTGTGACTTTACAAAAAGGAAGCCCAAGGTGGAGACTGGCAGTCTGTGAGAGTAGCTAATATTAAGTGGACTAAGTGGGCTTAGCCGCTTGTTCCTTTTCATGTGGATTGGACAACTTTCCTCTCTAGAGACCTCCTTTTGACATTGCTACATATATCTCCATCCTAGTTCTATTCTTAAAATTAAAAGAAGGAAAAGAAGATCAAAGCAGAAAATGCAATTTGGTGTACAGTACTGTGGGCATAGTAGAGATGGAGGAAGGCGGAGAAAGAGGTACAAATGTGCCTCTCGGTGCTTTCCCAGAGCCACTCTGTCAGGTCCAGATCTCATGAGTGTCTTGTCAGGCAATTCAGCACTGTCGCCTCAAAATGAATGTAGGGAATATGGGAGCTCATGATAAAGTTTCTCCTCGTAGCTTTACACTCAAAAGAAGCTTCACATCCATCACTTGTGATGGCAAAGCAGATATTTCTCAGCTCTCTCAGTATTTATTTTTTGTTTCCTTGCTTTATCACAGCAAGAGAAAACTGTTATAATTTTTCACAGCCATTATACTTCTAAGAAAATTAGAATGTTATTTTGCTTGATAGTTCATCTTGCTGTGTTATTTGGGTATAATGGCTCATATTGACTTCAGAATCAT
This sequence comes from Crocidura indochinensis, assembly GCA_004027635.1. NCBI lineage: Eukaryota > Metazoa > Chordata > Mammalia > Eulipotyphla > Soricidae > Crocidura > Crocidura indochinensis. The sequence continues at coordinate 14,731 of PVKC010014904.1, read as the reverse complement.
TACCTAATATATCATTGAACAATATTAACCAACCTGTCTTTTCCTCCCATGTATTTTTATTTATTCTCCTGTCTAATCTACAACTTCAATTTGGTTTTTTATTTTTATCTAGGATACCTTTTCATTTGTATATATCTGTGTGTTATATATATTGCATTTTTTAATCTCATGTGTGTTTGTTTTTTCACATATTAATGTAGATTTTGGGGTTTTCTCTCTTTTTTTTCCTGTCTATTTTAATCCAATCTAGAGTGTTTGGGGTGGTGGTTCCCAAGCAGTAATCAGTGGGTGCTGGGAGCCCCTCAAAATAATCTCAGTTAGAAGGGTTGGTAGTTCAATGCTAAGACCTGAGAATGCAATGATACTAAGGCACTGTGGCATCAGGACCTACCCAGGCCAGGCCACCAATGCTTCAGAGCTGCCCTCAGGAAAGTTCAGAGGAACAGGTGGTGTGAGGTATTGAGGTGGGATTTGCTGCATATAAGATAGACATCTTACTCAACCCCTCTACCATCTCCTGGCACAGATTTTGTCTTTTAATGCAAACATTTCCTCATATGTGTTTATGGATTCATGTAAACCAGGGGTCTCAAACACAATTTACCTGGGGGCCGCAAGAGGCAAAGTCGGGTGATCCTTGAATGCAAAGTCAGTAATAAGCCTTGAACATTGGGGGTGTGACCCAAACAACTAAAACAAAACAAAACAAAAAATATTCCTCTAGGACAGGGCCACAAAATGTTGTATGGCCCGTGGCCGCGAGTTTGAGACCCCTGATTAAACACATTAAGAAAAATATTTTTGCTTTATTTATTATATTCTTTATTAAGTGATTTCTACTATTTTCAGATAATGTTTTATGGGGCCTGAGAGATAGCATGGAGGTAAGGTGTTTGCCTTTCATGCAAAAAGGTCATCGGTTCGAATCCCGGTGCCCCATATGGTCCCCTGTGCCTGCCAGGAGCAATTTCTGAGCATAGATAATGTTTTACTTGCGCTTATCCTTCTATGTGTATTAAAGGCCTATATGCATCATCCCTTTGGCTAAATTAATGTTTCTTGCTTGTTTGTTTGTTTTTTTGTGTGTACTTTGTTTTATTTTGTTTGAAGGTACACTCAGTGGTGCTCATGGATTACTCCTAGCTGTGAGTTTAGGGATTACTGTTGGTGGGTTTGGAGAATCATATAGATCTCCAGGTATCAAATCTAGTTTGGCTGCATTCAACACAAGCTCCTTACCCATTGTACTATCTCTCCAACCCCAGTTTATTAAAAAAATGTTTTAAGGTTATTACAGGTATGAGGATGAGGCTCAGTAGTAGGTGGTACTCTGGGCTTACTCTTGGCTCAGGGATCACTCCTGATAGAGCTCAGAAAGAAGATTTTTATATTTAAAAAAATAGAAGAAAACTACTTTGTGACTTTGACAATAATATGAAATGAAACATCGAGCATCAATAAATAATTATTAGAAAAGATTGATTTGCCCATTGTCTCCAGCTGCATTCTCTGAGGGGCAGAACATGAGTTAACTCTTTTACACTGTAATGAAAGTCAGAGTTTTCCAGAGAACCACCACTGGATGCACAAAACCCCAAACACTGATTCTTTATCCCTTTACAGAGAGAGATTATCTTTCACTAAGGGATCCAACCTCCAACTTGAAAATCAACTTGTAATGGGGAGTTCCCAACTAAGTATTGATGGTGGTAAATGTGTTTTTGCTTCTCTGAGTGTGATGACTTTGGGAAGCATCTAAGGAGAAGACATTTTTTGAGAATTAAATGTAGGACTTGGGGGGGGGGTTCCTTAGAGCTCCTCTGAGGAGGCTGTGGACCCTAGACATGTCATAGCTCCAAAGCAAGTTTCAGAAGAACCTTTGCATTTTGTCTGCCCTTGAAAAGTACAGACAGTGAAGTAAATTTCTTCAGATAAAACCACAAGACACACCACCTACTCTTATGATGGCAGATTGTGACTATCTTTCTGTTTTTTAAGCCAGGCCAAATTGTTCAAATTGTTTTCTAAACTGTTTTAGTTCTAGAAAATGGTGACAAGGCCATTAAAGAATTTAAAAATAGACTTAAATCTCCAGAAAAATAAAGTTTCTATAAATAAAAAAAAGTTTCTATATGTTGTATCTCTATGTTAAATAAGAGATAAGGATTAGATAAGGAGTAAGACAACCTATTACTAACAACATTCTAGGAGTTAGTGTCATTGTGCCATAGTATGTAGTATCAAGTGTTGCACCTACTATTGGTGTTGGAGATGTAGTACAGAGGTTAAGATGCTTTTTGTTCATTTATACCCTGTTTACCCAAAGCAAAGGTGTTCCCCAACTTCTACTTTTCTTTTCACCTATCCTTTAGATATGTAAATTCTATCTAGACTGAAGTAGCTTGATTATAGATACCTTTGTCACTCTGTTTCCACTTGACCTTTCCCCTACTGGCTGGTAAATAAAGACAGGTTTCAGTTTGGCTTGGTGCACAGAGGGAGATCATGAGGTGAAAAGCCAACCCAACTCCATGATTCTCTCCTGACTGGCTTGGCTTATTAATTCTTTGCAGCTACTCTGCTTTAGACCCATTCACCAGGGGCTGAAAATATGACACATGGAGTGTTTTACAGATTTCCTTGCAGCTGATCCTGGTTTGATCTCCAATACCACCAGGAGTGACCCTTGTGTGAAAAGCCAGAAGTAGTAAGACCCAAAATGAAAACAAAAAGTGTGTCTAATACTAATCTACTTTCTATCATTACTATTTCACATAGTGCAATTTCACATAGTGAAATACCAGTGGTGGGAGAACTTGGAGATAGTTTTTATTTTATAAATAAATATAATAAATAATTGCTCAGTTATTTTTCGTCTACCTCAAGTTTCTTCTGTACAAATTATACATAGAGTTTAGCTCCAGAAATGAAAGCAATCAGGTGTGTAAAGAAAGTATTTGATTTGGCAGTCAGCAGAAGTGAGTTTTTCTCCTTTTACTACAAATAAGCTGAACTGAACTTCTACAAATAACTGTATCCATGAGTTTTCATGGTCATCAAAATGGAGGGGGAAAAGTACAGCCATGAGAGAATTGAGTTTTCTAATTTATAAACCACTGAAGTCATTTCCTCTGCAGGGTGTATCCTTTGAAGAGTTGGTTTTGGTAAGATAAGGCTGGTCTAGCAACTTCAAGTCTGGAGAGAACTCGAGCCAGCCTATAGCTGTGTGAAATGACGTTATCACAGCATGACAGGAGCTCAGTTACTAAAAGTATTGGCATGAGCAACACTACAGTGCATATACCCAATGCTGCATTTTATTTTCCTTTCTTAATCCCCCACATTAGAAATCAATGCCAACAGCTTGGGAAAGCTGTATGATTTGGTGGGTAGAGAAGAGAGCAGAGTATTAGACTGACCACTCTTTCCATTTGTATGTTAACATGTTCTGGATCCACAAGTCATCCCACCTTCTGGGTACAATAGAGACAGAGACAGGAACCTCACTACACACCCTGTTCTCACACATACCCCTTCTTGGGCGAGGATCATTTTCCAGAGCTACTAGAGGTCAGAGCAGCAAAGATTGGGGATTAAAGAGGTGATTGTTCCAGAATCATTAGTATGCTATGCCAAGTACAAGCTGTGAGATTAATTGTGGTCATGCAAATTTGTAATATTTCATAGTCTAAATGGCATATTTATCTATTCATCCCTTTTATTCCCAAGTCTAAAATTATATGATTCAATTCAGGTCACAAAAAGGTACTTTTTACAAAGTAGCATAGAAAATTCCACTTCAGGGGGCTGGGCGGTGGCGCTGGAGATAAGGCGCCTTAGCTAACCTAGGACGGACCGCGGTTCGATCCCCCGGTTCCCCATATGGTCCCCCGTGCCTGCCAGGAGCGACTTCTGAGCGAATAGCCAGGAGTAACCCCTGAGCGTCACCGGGTGTGGCCCAAAAACCAAAAAAAAAAAAAAAAAAAAAAAAAAAAAAAGAAAAAAAGAAAATTCCACTTCAGAGCCAGAGTGCTCAATTTTATTTTTAAAGTAAGAGTTTGAAGCCTTGCTAATTCTACCCTTCTATTTTATTCCACCTTAACTTGCCTCTTGAATATTAAGTTCTTGGCAAACTGAGAGGTTTCCCAACTTTCGTCTACATATGCCCCCTAGGTACCACATGAACATGTTTTTTACTCTTTGGCCCAGGTTTTAGACCATGTTCTTCCTGCTATTTTATTTTGTCTTGTTTTGGAGCCACACCTGGCAGTGCTCAGGAGTTACTACTGGCTCTGAGTTCAGGAATCACTCCTGGAAGGTTTGGGGGACGACATGGATTGCTGGGGATTGAACCTGGGTTGTCTACATGCTAAGCAGATGCCCTCCTCACTGTACTATCCATGCTCTTTTTGGAGAGGCTGGGAGAAGGAAGAAATGATTTCCCCATGGTATTTAGCATCCAGGGTTCACACTGGTGAGTCTCAGCCAATGATCAAGTTCAGTGCAATGGCCCCAGTATGTGGTGCTGCATGACTGAGGATGCCTGGACACAGCCCAGTGTGGTCCAAGAATTTCCTTTCCAAATAAACAAAGAAATATTGCTAACAAAAGACAGAGAACTGGGGCCGGGCGGTGGCGCTGGAGGTAAGGTGCCTGCCTTGCCTGCGCTAGCCTAGGACAGACCGCAGTTCGATCCCCCGGTTCCCATATGGTCCCCCAAGCCAGGAGCGACTTCTGAGCGCATAGCCAGGAGTAACCCCTGAGCGTCACAGGTGTGGCCCACAAACCAAAAAAAAAAAAAAAAAAAAAAAGGACAGAGATCTGGGAAGTGAGAGCAAGAAGGGGACTCAACTCTGATTATTACTAACCGTGCTCATCTAAGATCTTTGTTTAGTTTTCATGGTATTAAATTCTTTTTTGGGGGGTGGCCACACCCGGTGACACTCAGGGGTTACTCCTGGCTTGAGCCCAGAAAACTCCTGGCTTGGGGGACCATATGGGATGCCAGGGGATCAAACTTCGGTCCATCCTAGGCTAGTGCCAGCAAGGCAGACTCCGTGCCTCCGCTCTGCCCCACCCCCTTTTTGGTTGGTATTAAATTCTTAATCTACTGAGTAAAGAAGCTGGGTTAGCTGTTCTAAAAGGACTTTTCGAATAAAGGTAAAAGGACATTCTGCATTGAATAGGAACTGTTTAAGTCAACCTTTGATCATGAACAATGCAAACAAACCTATGGAAAGCTGCGGATGACTTAGCTGCAGAAAATTTGGAGCAAAAGAAATTAAATATTTTAATAAATGAGAGAAATCCATCCAGTACTCAAAATCCTATGAGATTAAGACAAACTATGTCTATGTTTACAAGTTGCTTCTTTGCAGAAATGCCATGGCTTTGCAGGCCTGAAACTAAGAAAACTGCAGACTTTTGCATGTGTTGATAGAGATCTTTTCACTGCTTAGGATAAGGAATCTAAACAAGCCTAATAGGTGTGAGGACTGTGACTGCCCAGTGTGACGTAGAACATTCTCAGAGGTGCCTGGTTATACACATAGTGCAGGATTGGGACTTTCTTGTTTTGTATTTTGAAAGACACATTAGCATATGCAACTATATAAAGAGACATGTTCTTGCTTCTCTTCAGTGACATTTTTCAACCTGTTGCTCATTGAATGTTAGGTGATAGCAAAAACTTTTTATATTACCACCAAAAGTTCACAGAAACTTCTTTATATTACCCTCAAGAATTCATATCAGAATAACCATAAAGATATTTAAGTTTTAATTAAGTTTTAAAATGTCTAGTCAAAGCTTGTCTCTGTGGTCAGTTACTGTTCTTTCAGCCCACACTGATCTGACCTCAAGTAAGTACAGGCAATTATTGCTACTGAAAAAGAAAGATTTCTTTTTATAGAATGTGGGGAAAAGCTTATCTGGTCAAGGTCATTTTATAGGTCAGCTACAAATATGAAATTGTTGAGGAAATAAAGCTTTCTGCCATCGTTCTCTGGCTTTGTTGTCTAGTCATAGGGGCCTACTTACTGGACAAGTGGTATTAAGTGACTTAAATGAGAAATTGTATTCAGACATCCTCCCCCTAAAACGTCTGAAATCAACAGGTGTTGCTAAGAATAGAGTCGTAAATTTCATCTTAAATCACTACTTGGGTTTCTAAAGTGCACAAGGAGGGAGATGCTTGAAGGTGGGGTTTGGATGAAACCAGGACTAGATGAAACCAGGACTAGTTTCTAAAATTGTAACACAGCTCTTCTGAAGGTACTGTCTTCAAATGGCAGGTGTTTCAGTGTTCTAAGATTTAATTTGCTGCAGTTTGTTTTTGATTCTAGCACCCATACCCAGTGATGCTCAGGGAGTCAACCTAGGGCCCTCACCATGCCAGGCCTGTCCTCTATCTCTTTAGTTATTTTCCCAGTGCCTCTCCTAAAGTCTGACCACACTTTAGCCCCTTGCTTCGAAGCAAGGATGAAGGACATGCAGATTAAGGAAGAGGAGCTCTGTTGACTAAATTGGGCCAGGGTTAAGCCCTGAGTCAGAGAGGGAGGTCTGTGTGAACTTGAAGAATTTTGATGTGAACTTCTCACCTCTACTTCCTTACAACACTTTCCACTCAAAGCTCCTTTCCCTAAAATCTTGATCTTATGAAGTTGCCTCTTTGCTACAAGGTTAAAATTATTTTGGTATAAATTCAGATTATATCCATAACTTTTCACTGCCTGAGTTTTTCTTCATTTGAATGTCCAAAAGTTACCTATTTTTTGCTTACACAAAAATACTTTTGTATTTTTTGAAGTACTTTTTCTCACCCCATCCCTAAGAGTTGAAAATTAAAAGCAGGGAGATGCTAGTATTAAGGCATCATGTTGTTATGTTGTTGGGGCTTTGATAGATGTCCTTTGCAATTTGCTTCACTTTTGCTGTCTCTTGAAGCTCTGAGATGCCAGGCTCTTTCACCAAAAGCAATGGTCCACAGTGATAAGGAGGCTAAAGACTGGGCACTTGTTTGCCATAGGGCTGCTTATCTCAATCATCCCTGCACACTCCTGAGGCAGGAGTGTTCTTACAAAATTTCTAAGCTCTTTTCTTGCCTCATTTCATATTCTGCACTAGCAATAAAACCTCTCCAAGTGAAAACCTGCTTCAAAAGCCTATTGCCTTTCCATGGTCTTCAAACTGGAGTGCTAGTTCTCTTCCATACAGCGTGGCACTCCCCAATTCATTAGCCTTAGTGTTCACCCATTTCTCTCCATCATTCTTCCTTCGTACACAAAGAGCATTACGTACATCCTAAATCCTCAACTTGCAATGATCTTTTACATCCCAGAACAGCATGGGTCATAATCTCTCCAGTAAAATCCTGCACTCTTTCCAGAGGAATTGGAAAGACCTTCATGAAGGTTTCCTACCTATTTTTAACTTCTAGCAGAAGTTAGTAATTGCTTCCTGGTGTTTCCACTTCTACCATACACTAAAATTATTTAAATACTGGGATTAAATTTGTCTCGCCCTACTAATCTAGAATTTTCTTGAGCTGGATACAGTGAATTATTTATGTTTAAAACACTATATTCCTAATACATTGCATAATGTAAGCAGACTAAAAGATGGATTGTCATGCAGTCATAGAATATTGTCATCGAAGAATATTTGAATCATAGAGAACATTTTAAAAAAACATATGCATGATTATTTACTTAAACACAACAGTTACATCATTAGGCTTACTAACTAAAAGTTCAAATTACTATATATCAAAAAGCTCTAAATGTTTATCTTGGGGTGATTTGATGACATGGTTTTTATTTTATTCTTGTGCTTTCTTGTACTGCTCATCTTTTCTTCATTCAATGCTGATTATTTTTGCTGTAAAAAGTATCATAGAATCCACAAACCTCTATAATAGTATTATAAAGGTCTTAATTTACATATTATCATACAAAATGAATAAATTTGCATTTATAAAATGTATAACAAATTTTAATACTGAAAATAAATGTATATGTGTTTAATGAAAAATTTAAAATTTATATGATAATCTAAGTCCTGAGTTCAGGTTTGTATTTTTATTTATTTTTCTAATAATAAATCCTACCTAGAATTTTCTACACTATCTGAAATTTTCATCAACAATCTTACACTTGAGTCAACATTTCTAAAATTTTGCTACAAGTCTGAAAATCTACTTTTACAAAAGCAAAAAAAGTATAGGAAGAAAAAATTTCAGAATTGACTTTTTTTCTAATAGTGACTTTGTTTTAATGTTATAGAGAAATAGGATTTATTTAAAGTTGAAGCTAGGGAACCAAGATGTAGGACCTTATTCCTTATTCCTTTGAGACTGTGTGTATTTTTTCTAACCTAGAACATTCCCAAAATTATTAAAAAGATGCCAATGTTACTTCAATTCACCTTCTTTATAAAAGTGGCAACAAGAATACTAAAAAATATAAAATGCTCAGAGGTGACAATACATTACTAACTGGTAACAATAATAGACAAGTTTGGGGTATAGCATTTGCCTTCTATGCAGCCAATCTAGATTCAATCCCTCACATCATCTATGGTTCCATGAGCATCAACAAGAGTGCATTTTGAGTGCAGAGCCAGGAATAATTTCTGAGTATCACCAGGTATGTTCAAAAACAAAAAAGTCAGCACCCTCCCCAAAAAAGGTCAACAAGTAAGAAATGCTCATATGTTCCAAATATTATACTAATTTATGAGTATATATATTCCCACACAGACACATACACACAAAACACTACTCTATGGCACTTTGGGGCAGATATTATCATTTTCACAAGTGAGGAAATCCAGGCACACTTTTATTAGTTGTAAAACACTGTTCCAAATACAACTTGAAATAAGCTGAGTTTATATTGCATAGATTGAAGTGTGTACCCATTCATATATGACATTATTTTCAAGACTATTATCCACCTGCCACCATATAGTGGCACTTCTGAACGTCTTGACATTTGGCTACCACCAACTGCTCTTTTTTTTATCTTATAGTCTAAAAGTTTTCTTTGTTTTTCTAATTCACTTATCATCTTGATTTTCCACATCTGAATGAAATTAGACAGTTTGAATTTCTCCAGTTGACTTGTCACTCTTAACATAGTATCCTCTAAGTCCATCCAAAAGAAAGAATTTCCCCTTTTCTTGTGGCCAAGTGGTATTCCACCATGTCAATATACCACATCCTTATCAACTCATCTACTTGGACTGCTTCTCAACTGCTTTCTCAACTTCCCTTATATATAGGTGTGGAGACCAGGGAGTATGAGGAAACAAGAATAAACACTACGCTTAATCATGAGGAAATTGAAGCAAGTTCTACTCCTGAAAGTGGCCAGAAAGGTTTGTGTCTCTTTTAAATAGCTACCCTGAACTCATTGGTGTCATGAAATTCTCTGTAATGGGAACTGTAATGGGACTGCTCTAATGAAGACTGAGATACTAAAACTCAGTAGTCACATTTCCTGCTCCAAGAAGTCTCTCTTCTAAAATGCTTTACAAAAATCAAGCAAGCTATGGATTAAGCATATCAAAGCAAGCCAAGACACCTAAATGAAGCAGGGGAAATTAGGTTCGCTTTTCTCCATGTGAATTGCTCCCCTTAATATAAGACCCAGATAGAGGGTTTCATCTTTTCTTGTGGCCAAGTAGCTCTACTGTGTCTCCATACAACAAACTACCTACCAATCGCTTAGACTGCTTCCAACTCTTGACCACTGAGTCACTTTCTTCTTGATCCCTTTCTCAACTTCACTATATAGGTGTGGATCCCAGGCAGGAAACAACACTAGGCACTACCTTTGGTAACATGAGAAATGAAGAAAGTGCTGCAACCAGAAGCACACCCCTCACGGGGGGGGGGGGGGGGAGAAAGATTTGTGTCTCTTTAAATAGCTGCTCTAGTCTCATTGTTATACGAAGCTTTCTGCAATGGGAATTGCCACTGCTCTAATGAAGTCTGAAGCTCAGTAGACACAGTTCTTGCTTCAAGGAGTTCTCCTGGAATGTTCTTCAAATATCAAGCTGTGAATTAAACGCATTAAAGCAACCAGATAAAGTACCTAAATGATTCAAAGGATCATTAAATAGTAGACATGATCAAAGAGAGCCAGTTCTGCAGTGAGGGGAGACCATGGTCAAATCCAACTAAATTCAGTCTTGTTTCTATTTGCTCACCTTGAGTGAGTTGAGTCCGAAGTTTCCAAAGTTTAAAACACTTCAATTTAAAATTTTTAAATGCTATGATTTTTTAAATTCTTCTATTTTTAAATGCTATCCAAAATAATTTCCCCACAGTATTTCTCTGAATATTAAATAATGTGTGCAAAATTGCTGGTCACAGAGTCTGACACACATACGGAATAAAGGAAACATCTGAGCCAAGCTGACCACAGAGAGAAGGGTGGTTGGGCACCATTTACTGTCTCTTGGATATCTAATGGAGCAGAGGAAGATGACTTCACAAGAATTGGTTGCAAGTAGAAAGGGGAGGCTTTTTTGTAGGAGGAATATAGGTGGAATATTCCAGATTTAAAATAAAGACTCGAGTAGGCATAGTATGACTGTGGGATCATTTATCCATAGAAATATTAAGACAATGATACTGAGATCTATGGAACCAGCAGACTCTATGAAAGAGATCCGAGGGTGGAGGAATCAGCTAAGTCTGTGCATATTATTAATAGGTTACAAGGATCAAATAAGCACTCATATTTCTAAGGCCAACAAGATGAAATCATTTATCACATCAGAACGCATTGAGGGTCGACCCAAGACATAGACACAGTACCTTATATCCTAAATCCTACAAATGGCAGTTGGCATAGGACCCACAATGCTAAATGTTTTGTGCACTAATTTTATCCTCATGGGAACCCAAAGAGATAGTCTGCCTTGTATTTACCTGTGAGAATATTAAAGTACAAAGTAATTGGGGTCTGAGGAATAGGATGGAAGTGGGGCATTTGCCTTGTATGCAGAAGACAGTGGTTCGAATCCCGGCATCCCATATGGTCCCCCAAGCCTGCCAGAAGCGATTTCTGAGCAAAGAGCCAGGAGTAACCCCTGCTGCCAGTTGTAACCAAAAAAACCAATAATAATAATAATAATAATAATAATAATAATAATAATAATAATAAAAACCAAAACAAAGCAAAACAAAACAAACAAACAAACAAAAAACCAATACAGAAGAATTAAGTGCATGGTCAACAGTCACACAATTAGCAAGTGTCACATTCATGACTGAAATCCCATTTGGTTTACTGCAAAGCCCATACTAAATGATGAACCACAGCAAAGTAACACAAAGAAAGAGAACTCAAGTCTCAAGACACCTTTATGCAAAACAAATGTCTAGACAGAGCCAAATCCTTGACTCATGATATAGAGTGTCAATTGTGATTTGTGAGAATTAAATTGTGTGGTAATTTTAGTCAGGAGCTTTCATAGCATAAAATGACTTCAGGAGACAGAAACAGAAGTAGTGGATGGTCTCCAGGGAGATTGATATGTGGAACTTTAAGGCAACCACAACAGAAAGTTCTTCACACAAGCAAGTCCAGTGGCATTACTGGCCAAGGTCCAGATGAGTCAGTAACCCAGGATACATCTTTGGAATCAGAAATGTGGCTGTAACATGGATCTGAAAAAGTGACAACAATGTAACTGGACTGCATGAAGTCAGGGAGAGGCTTAGGAGGAGGGTGTCATTGTGCCTCCTTTTTGTCCACTGTCTGTAAAATATTGGTTCTTTCCAATATTATCACACTTCTTTTTAACTAATGAGATTTTTTTCTCATTTCTGAATGCCCATTTCATTTTTCAAGAAAATGTGTCTGTCATTAAAAGTAGGTATTAGAATTACTAATGTTTTGACCAACAAATTACCTCCTAAGCTTCACTACCTTACTCTTGAATAACAGTTTCCCCAACATAGTGAAGAAAAATAAATCTATTAACTAATCTAAGTCTAACATGGCAGTTTTAAAAATAAATAAATAAATAAATATCTTTATTCAAGCACCCTGACTAGAAATATGACTGTAATTAGGCTTCAGCCATAAAAAGAACACTCCCCTTCATCAGTGCAACATTCCCATCATCAATGTCCCCCATCTGCTTCCCCTACCCTGCCTGTAATCAAGACAGGCATTCTATTTGTATCACTAATTAACATTGTCAACATAGTTGTCAATGTAGTTATTTCACTAACTGCACTCACCGTTCTCTGTAATGAGTTTCATATAGTGAACCTGTCCTTCCAGCCCTCATCTCTATTGTCTCTGGGCATTATTACAACAATTTCTTTTCTTTTTCTTAAAAATCATAGTATTCTGGGGCCCCGGAGATAGCATGGAGGTAAGGTGTTTGCCTTTCATGCAAAAGGTCATCAGTTCGAATCCTGGTGCCCCATATGGTCCCCCGTGCCTGCCAGGAGCAATTTCTGAGCATGGAGCCAGGAGTAACCTCTGAGCACTGCCGGGTGTGACCCAAAAAACAACAACAAAAAAAAATCATAGTATTCTATTTATGACTAAAACCCAACTACAATCAAGCTTGTAATTATGGTGCTTAAATAAAGATTTTTTTGTTTTGTTTTGTTTTTGCTTGTTTGTTTGTTTTGGGTCACACCCGGCAGTTCTCAGGGGTTACTCCTGGCTCCATGCTCAGAAATTGCTCCTGGCAGGCACAGGGGACCATATGGGGCACCAGGATTTGAACCGATGACCTTTTGCATGAAAGGCAAACGCCTTACCTCCATGCTATCTCCCGGGCAACCTTAAATAAAGATTTTATATATTAAAAAATCATAGATGAGTGAGACTATTCTGTGTCTATCTGTCTCCCTCTGATATTTCACTCAATGTAATAGATTTCATGTTTATCATGCATAAGAAAATTTCATGACTTCATCTCTCCTGACAGCTACATAATATTCCATTGTGTATAGGTTTCTTTATGAATATAGGTGTGAGGAAGGCATTTTTTATTGTATTTTTGTGTTCCTAGGGTATATCCCTAGGAGTGTTATAGCTGGATCATATGGGAGCTCAATTTCTAGTTTTTTGAAGAATCTCCATTTTGTTTTCTATAAAGGTTGTTAAAATGGCATTACCACCAGCAGTGAATGAGAGTTCCCTTCTCTACACATCCCCACCAGCACTGATTGTTCTTGTTCTCTATGATGTGTGCCAGTCTCTGTGGCATGAGATGGTACCTCAGAGTTGTTTTGAATTGCGTCTCACTTATAATTAGTGATCCAACATAGCATTTTAAAGATATACTCATGTTTTCTGATTTTATTTCAAAATTTTGTCTTTTTAGAAGGAAGGCAACAAATTGTCCACCCCCTCTCAGAACCAGGTATGTAAATATATGACATAGAAAGATATTATTCTTTTTAAAATTATGTGTGTAGCTAGTTCCAAATGCCTACAAAAATAAGAAGGATAATTTTTAAATAATATATTATTAATTGTAGTCTCTCAGAAATTAAGAGACAAACAAAATATGCTTTTTAACAGTTGTCTTACTTTCTTAAACATTTTAGATCTAGAAATATATAAGTTGATAAAACTTTCCTTATAAGTTAGATTACTAATTTAGCTTCCTGACAAACCATAGATACTTTTTGTAAAATATTTTTTATTTAAGCACCTTGGTTACAAACATATTTTGTGGTTGTGCTTCAGTCATATAAGAGAATACCCCCCCATCACCAGTGCAATGTTCCCACGACCAATGTCCCAAATATCCCCCTCCCTACCCCATCCCCACCTGTACTCTAGACAAGTTTTCTATTTCCCTCATACATTCTCATTGTTAGCATAGTTCTCATGTAGTTATTTCTCTAACTAAACTCATCACTCGTTCTGGTGAGGTTCTTGAAGTGGGCTGTAACTTCCAGCTCTCCTCTCTTTTGTCTCTGAAAATTATTGCATGAATGTCTCATTTTTCTTAAAATCCATAGAGTGAGACCATTCTGTATCTTTCTCTCTCTCTGATTTATTTCACTCAGCATAATAGATTCCATGTACATCCATATATAGGAAAATTTCATTTCATCTCTCTTGATGGCTGCATAATACTCCATTGTGTATATGTACCACAGTTTATTTAGCCATTCATCTGTTGAAGGGCATCTTGGTTATTTCCAGAGTTTTGCTATAGTAAATAGTGCTGCAATAAATATAAGTGTAAGGAAGGGATTTTTGTGTTCCTAGGATATATTCCTAGGAGTGGTATAGCTAAATCGTATAGGAGCTCAATAGATATATTTTAAAATTTAAACAAGGGTGCTGAAAAGATAGCACAAGGGCATTTGCCTTGCAAGCAGCCAATCCAGGACAGATGGTGGTTTGAATCCTGGCATCTTATCTAATCCCCCATGCCCGTCAGGAGTTATTTCTGAGCACAGAGCCAAGAGTAACCCCTAAGCATCACCAGGTGTGACCCTTCCCCCCAAAAGTAATAACATAAACAAATGAAAATAAAATTAAATATTATGGTTACAAGGTTGTTCATCATAATTTTTTCACAGATTAAGTTGTTTATGATTTAATTACTGTCATACAATGTAGAACAACCTTCACCAGTGAGCATTTCCTGCAGCCAATAGCAATAGTTTCTTTGATTCCCTCTTCCCTCCCACCCACCCTTTCCCACCAGCATGCTTCTGGAATTGACACTTTCC
>PVKC010014903.1:0-21836 GCA_004027635.1 Crocidura indochinensis | reverse complement strand
GACTTTTCTAGAAAATAATATGGAGGCATAGGTAGAAAATTAGAGCTTAAAACCTAGTAGACTGTTAATGCTTGCTCTGAGAGTTTTCATTTCAGAATCTCAAGACATTTACTCTAGTTTTAATTTGCATGCTTATTCATTTATTTATTGGGAGGGTTGGGCCATGTCTATAGTGCTCAGAGATTGCTATCAACCCTGCGCTCAGAAGTCATACCTGGCAGTACTCAGGGCACTGTAAGTACCTGGGATTGAGCTAGGGTCTGTCACACACAAAGAAAATGCCTAACCAGCTATGATATCCTCCAACTCCTTTGTTTTGTTTTGCTTATATAGGCTATATGGTATTGCAACCACATCACTCCAATTTAATCAATTCAATTCGATCTGTCAAATATAAAGCCATAGCAACTCACAGATAACCTCCAAATTAGGTTCCTCTTTATCTCAAGCAGTGGATTCTCTGAGTCACTGAAGCTCAAATTCTCTGAGCATCTGTTTCCTTAATGTTCCCCAGAAGTCCAGGAACTTCTGTAATAAAGTGTCCCTTCTTAAGATGCATGAAATCTGTGGGTGACTTTCAGAACTATTATGACATATAGCTCATACAATTCACTGAAATAAGTTAACTACAAAACACACTGAAGCAAAATTGAATTTCTCAAAATTTCTTGAGTACTTTTTAGAAAAAAAATCCTTGGAAATGTTTTGGAAAAATGCATGAAGTGCTTTCAAGCACCTCTTTAAGATTTAATACATGATATTATGAAATTTCCGATCATTAACTCATATTTACCACTGACACTTTTCAAGATTTTGTACTTTCATTTTAAAATGAATACTGCTGTGGTATACATCTACTATTGAAGCTCAATTCTAGACAACTTTGTAGCCACAGTGCTTAAATAAAGTAATTAATAAAAAAGAAAATTATTTTAAAGAAAAATAAATAGATTTTGAATAGAACTTATGGTTATTGTACCTGAAAACTTTAGGCATAAGCAGAATGGTAAATTGTCAATAAAAGTGAATGCTGTTAATTTCTTCCCATTTCTATACTTGAATTTTAATTTTATATGTTTTAATTTTTAGGCAGTGCTTAATTATTTCTCTTGATCTTGTTTCTGATTCAAATTTTTGAGGTACCCTGGCAAAAAAAAAAAGTTGACAGAAGAAATACTTTTCTAGTTTGAGCTTACCCTATAAGTTTTTTTGTTATGTTTTATTTTGAAACCACACCAGGCAATGTTCAGGGACTACTGAATTTGCACTCAAGAATAACTCTTGGTAGTTTGGTAATTCTTGGGACCATTAGAGATGCTGAGGATAAAACCTGAGTCAAACATGCAAGGCCAGCACCCTAACTCCCTAACTGCTATACTATATCACTAATCTCCCCTTACGAATTTTGATCACTTCCTTTTTTGCTCCCCTGAAGGCAAATAATGTGTGTGTAAGAGGGAGAAAGAGAGAGAAAAGAATGAAATGAGTAAGAATTAAGCCCCTTCAGATGTTCTAATTCAGCAGCTAAATTCCTCCATTTAATTGTATCCTTATAGAAATCACTCAATGGCACATAAAATATAAAAGCTAACTGACCCTAAACCATCAGAAATCACATCCCCAACCCCCCGAGTCATTCTGAGAAGATAATTAGCACTAAACAATTGAGAAAAATAAATTTGCGATACCACATATACAGGGCATAGCATTGGAGGTAAGACCATGTTGTTAGCAGAGTCTAGAAGAATATAGAACTATTAATGGAAAATATCAGAAGTGTGGTGCTTGCTGTTGAAGCTAGAAGAAATTGTAACCTGTATTGAAAATCTCATCAAATAGAACAGCATTTTTATAGGGTTCATCAGAATTCTATTAAGTATTTCTTATAGGGGCCGGTGAGGTGGCGCTAGAGATAAGTTGTCTGCCTTGCAAGCGCTAGCCAAGGAAAGGACCACAATTCGATCCCCCGGCATCCCATATGGTCAGGGGCGATTTCTGAGCGCTTAGCCAGGAGTAACCCCTGAGTATCAAATGGATGTGGCCCGAACAACCAAAAAAAAAAAAGTATTTTTAAAAAAAATATAAAATAAATAAAAAAAACAGAAAAAAATGTATTTCTTATAATAGTTCCAATTAATATTCACAAAAATCATATCAGAATTAATCCAATTATCACTCACTGGCTACTGCATTAGAATATATCCACACAGTGGGACAATGTAGTGACTTGAAATAACAAGGTAGTTCTATAGTTTACATAGAACAGCATTTTTTTAATTTAGAATATTTTAACTAAAAATAAATGTGCCATTGTACTTTTGACAAGTTCTTTTATGACCAGGAGAAATTTATAACAGCCATTGATTTGATAGCTGTGGTAGTGTAGGCATATATATACATATATTAAGTAAAATTATTAATTACAGCAATTATACCCAGATATTTTAATTTTATACCAGTGTAGTTTGTTTGTCGGTATTTCATTTGTGAAGTTGTACCACAATTTGTGTACTGGTTTACTTACCCAATACAGGGTTCAAAGAATCCAAGGATCAAACCAGGCCTGACAATGTGCAAGAGAAGTTCATAAGCTCTTGCTTTAACTCTTCAGCCTCTCACAAGAAAAAAAAATTGAACTGAGTGAGTTGGGTCACAATTTTACCAATTCATTTTGTTTTTGTTTTTGTTTGGTTTGGTTTGGGGGCCACAACCGCTGATGCTCAGTGGTTACTCCTGGATATGCGCTCAGAAATCATTCCTGACTTGGGGGACCATTATGAGACACCAGGGGATCCAACTGTGGTCCATCCTAGGCTAGCACTGGCAAAGCATATATGCCTTACCCCTTTACACTACCGCTCCAGGCCCAATTTTACCAATTCTTGAAGTTAAAAAGCTAATAGCATTTTCTCAGTAGGCAAATAGGTAGTGATATTTCTTGTTTTTTTTTTTTAATGAGTATTTTTTGCAATGACTAATGATGTTGAACATCCTATAAGATAACATTTGTTTAAAAATTGAGACTTATGATTTTTGGTTATGGTGTTATTACAAAAACATACTGCTGATAGAAATACTTTTTCAGATCTGTTTGCACATTTACCTCTATTTAATAAGACTTGTCTGCTTTATTTCTTACTATATTTCAAATAGAAAACATTTTAACATCTTAATAACATAAAGTTTGTTTTTAAATGAAGACAATATGGTTTTCCATAAGAGGTGATATGATTTACAATAACATTATTTATACTTTAGGCATACAATGTGGTATGTAGTATATACCAAACTATACTGATCACTAAACTCTAATTCATTTTTGTTTTTATGAAGTACAATTTTCATAAAATGCACTTTATCTATTATTTTCTGCTTCATCTTTTTATAACAGACCCACCAGGGCACCGGGTTTACTCTTGACTCTGCATTCAGGAATCTTTCCTAAAGGGATTCAGGGGACAGTACATGGTACCTAGAGATGGAATCTTGTTCAGCTGCCTGTAAGAACAGTGCTCTGCCACTTTGCTTTCTCTCTAGTCCTTCCTCTTCATTTAATTCATGTTTTCTTTTATAAGCTTACTGACTAATTTATCATAATTCATCCCTGCATTCCATGATAAATTTCACTCTCCTTTAAGGTTTAAAATTCCTCTCATAAATTATTTTAATGAATTTTCCAGTACTTTGTAGGTGAAATTTATTACTACTTTATGAAGAATATTAGTTGATCATTTTATTTTATTGTAATATCTGTATATTGTTTTGATTGTAAGTTAATAGGTATGAAATTAATTATAAGGTGCTGTCTGACCTTTTGATATAGTTGGCAGAAGTTGGCAATTTTTGTTTTAAGTTTTATATAGTTTTTTCATATTTCACTACTTTCAGAAGCGAATCCATACTGTCCTAGAATTTGCATCTTGGGTAAATGTAAAATTTTATTATGAGTAATATATATATGCTGAAATTTTTCAGCTCAGTATCATTAGTTATGCTTGATAATGGCAAAGCTGATGATTGCTAATTCATACATGATTATATTACATACAAAGACTTCTTGTCTTATTTAAATTTAATTTAATTAATAAATTTAAATTTAAATGACTGTTTTCTTAATTCCAGTAGTTAGCTAACCTAATGCTAAGTTGATGTAAAAATTAACATCATTTCTATCTTATTCTTTGGGAATAATATCTAGTTTTGGGATGTTTCTGACTGATACTAAGTTTAAAAAATGTTTTATGCAGTGAAAATGATGTTAGTAGTGTAGTTATGCTAGTATGTCTGTGACATATTGATTAAGAACTTTCAAATGCATTATTTTATAAGCCTCATAATTAATATTTTAATATGATTAGCATAGACTAATATAATATATTATGAATATCATATTTTCTTATTATATAATATATTACATTGCATCAAATTACATTATATTGCATTTTATTATATTGTAGTGTAGTAAATTACATTTATTATATTACATAATTATATTAATTACAATTTATCATTAATTAACTAATTATATCATATTATATTATAAATAATATTATCATTTCACAATTAAATAAAAATGCTATGTACTTATACCTTGGAAAAACATAAATTACAATTAATATGAAGGGTTACTGTACTAAAAAGTTTTTATCTCAGTGTCATATTTTTACGTGGGAGATTGGGGCATTGGAGATGGGAATGTTGCACTAGTAATGGTGGGGTGTTCCTT
The DNA here is from genome assembly GCA_004027635.1 of Crocidura indochinensis. NCBI lineage: Eukaryota > Metazoa > Chordata > Mammalia > Eulipotyphla > Soricidae > Crocidura > Crocidura indochinensis. The sequence goes on along the minus strand of PVKC010014903.1, from coordinate 17,110 downwards.
ATATGACTGAAACCCAACTACAATCATGTCTATGATCAAATTGTATAAAGACATTAAAAAGTTTATAAAGCAAAAAAAACTATAAAATGTGTAAAATAGTTGAATATTTTTAAAAAGCTAAATTAGGGCCAGCGAGGTGGCGCTAGAGGTAAGGTGCCTGCCTTGCAAGCACTAGCCAAGGAAGGACCGTGATTCGATCCCCCGGCATTCCATATGGTCCCCCCAAGTCAGGGATAATTTCTGAGTGCTTAGCCAGGAGTAATCCCTGAGCATCAAATGGGTGTGGTCCGAAAAAACAAAAAAAAAAGTTAAATTAAAAAATAGGAAAATATTTCTCAATCAAAAAATAGCTTTTTACTCTAATCAATAACTGAAGCATCTGTGCCTCACATACAATACAATTTACTGAACAAAGTTTACTCACCCCAGTGACCTGGAAATAATCATCATTTATCTTTTTCTACAATTTATTTTTCACCCAGGTTTTCCATTTAATTAACTTTTATTTGATTCATAAATTTGCATTCATGTATTTTTACAATAAAAGTGTTTTACCAGTCATCACCAACAGTTATTAGCTACTTGTAAAAGTACTCTAAAGCTGCTTAGTCTGTTCCCTATGGAAAACAGTATGGAAAGTTTTCAGTAAACTCAGAATCAAACTTTCCTAGGACCCAGAAATCCTGCTTTTGAATGTCTAAACCCAGGAGAGAACACTCATTCAAATGGATATATTCACATCACTGTTCATCACAGCACTAAGAACGATAAATTAGAGTTGGAATCATCATAGATGTCCAACAACAGATGAGTGTATAATAAAGATGTGGTACATATATGCACATACTACATAACTGTAAAGAAAGATGCAATAATGCACTTTGCAGCAACATGAATTGACCTGGAAGATACTATTTTCAATTAAGTAAACCAGAAGAAAAAGGATGAAAAAGAAAAAAAATAGGATGATATCACTAATATGAGGCATTTAGAATAACTGCATGAAGAAATGCAATGGTTTAAATAGGAGTTGTAGAGAATAGGCTTGGTTCCAGAGTATAATGAGAAGAAGTGACAAAACTGAGTGGAGGAGGAGAACACAAATATGAAATGATGGAGGACAGGGGTTAAGGTGTCTCAGGTGCATTGGTAGTTTCAACAATAATGAAATTATGAAACCCAGCCTTTAACAACCAAACTTATAAATGAGCTTGTTATGTTGGCTAGCTGGGACAGGGAGTGATGGCATCCTTGGATGTACTGGGAAAATTAGGAGAGGGAGGTTGACAATGGTGGTCATATTGGTCCTGAAAACTTAGATGTCTCAAGACCCAACTATGAATAACTTTATAATAATTTTATTAAATTTAAAGTGTTTTTTAAATTAAATTACTTCTGGTCATGTTTCAAGCTGGGTCTCACAGCTTAATGACATTTTGAACACAACAAAGATATTTCTGGGCATACTTGTACATTTGGGAAGTTTCCTCTGATCAACTAAGTACCTAATGTGAGATAAACTGAGAATAAAGATGAAAGAGAGATAAACTTAACAAATTCAGCAAACAAAAATGAACTAATTCTATTGATACTTAAGATAATAATGCTCTTAAGGTACAGAGTTGAAACTTCAGTGGGGAAGAACTGGCTTATATTTCTGCAAGGCCTTCATACTCATCTGGACTTTTGAATGGCTCACGTGTAGTGCCTATAAGGACTTAAGAGCAATTTGATTATAAATTTCAGCTAAACCATCTTCCCACACTTGTGGGAAGTGAGGTGGGGGTCTTCCATCCAATCTCAAAAGGAGTAAATTGCTTTAAGTAGGGGGAACACCATGCTCCCTACTTAAAAGGATGAAGGGAAGGAAATCTATCCACCTGCTTCTAGTCTTCAAGATTAATTTGATTAAAATCTCTTTTAGGGACTGATTCATTCTCTCCACTTGCCCTGAACTCTGGAATCAATAGACACAGTGTACTGTAATTTCCAATCGGTGCCAATGGCCTTAGCTAGTGATTTCCTGTGGCCCCTCTTGCCCTTACTCCCCTGGCAGCTTTCCTGCTAACCTTCCTGTTTCACATTTTCTTTACAGATTTCCCCAACTTAGAAGTCATTAAAGGAGAGTGTGCATGAAGGTCCCTCTTCTGTAAACTTCTTCAGACTGGCAAAAGTCTGTAGACTCTGGTCAAAGTGACAGCGCAGTGGTAAGTTATTTGTCTTGCACACAGTTGATCCAGGACAGACCTCCATTTGATCCCTGGCGTCCCATATGGTCCCCAGAGCCAGGAGCAATTTCTGATTGCATAGCCAGAAGTAAACCCTGAGAGTAAGTGGGTGTAGCCCTAAAACCAAAAATAATAATAATAATAATAAAATAAAATACAAAAGTCTGTAGACTCTACCTGCAGAAAGGGGTGAATTCTCATGCCACCTTAGCTTTTAATGAAGGTCCAAGCAATTAAATGGTTTGGGTTTGAAGTTATCAACATCTGAAAATGATCAGATCAATTAGACAGATGAATCAGACTCTGGCACAGTAAGGGGTGCTCTCTATCCTTGGAGGACAGAGCAATAGAAGATACTCTCTTTGGTATGATGATACAGAAATTACGTAACAGCAACCAAAGTGTCATAGCATTAGACCTGTTTCATTGAGCATTGAGGTATCTCTGTGAGGTATGCTGCAAGTCTTCCTCAAGATAAGCTCTCTAGTGTTCTACAGGGTCATTCTTGGTTCTGTGTGCTAAATTCTTCCAGTGCTTGTTTCTGCATCCTCCTCCTATAACAGCTCTGTGGCTGTATGAGGGGAAACTTGAAATGACCCTCTTTTAATTTAGAAACAAATTCCTACACAGTATTACATACAGCAGGACCAAATTGTATTTTTTTTTTTTTTTTGGTTTTTGGGCCGCACCTGGTGACACTCAGGGGTTACTCCTGGATATGCACTTAGAAATCATCTCTGGTGCTTCAGAAACTGTTATAAAAATTTGTCACCACATTAAGACAATTGTGATGTCAGAATCATGACTCATGAGCACACTGTTTCTGAAATTAATGTCCATTCTGAATTCAGCATCATGAATTATGATGCCATGGTGGTGGGCTAAAATGGACATTTCTGACTTCAGAACTCCTAATTATGACCTAAGAAGCAAAAAATTTGTTATCAAAATTTTTTGCTACATTAAGACAACTGTGATGTCAGAACCATGATTCATGATTTTAATGGTTTAGAAAATAATGTCCATTCTGAGTTCAGGACTATCAATTATGATGGCACACTAACGGGCTAAAACAGACATTTCTGACTTCAGAACCCCGAAATATGACCTAAGAAGCATGAACTCTGATATGATCATTTTTCAGCACAAAAAAAAGAAAGAATCCCTGACTTGAAGGACCATCTGGGATGCCAGGGGATCAAACTGAGGTCTGTCCTAGAGTAGCAAATGCCCTACTACCACCTGCACAACTGTTCTGGCCCCATGTGTTTATGATACTTATTAAAGACCTTTACATCAGTAACCCATATTTTGGATATTCACAATCAAATACCAATACATTTAGATATTTTTTCTAAGATGAAAAATCTTAATAAATAATAAATAATTTATTTTAATAAATTTCAAGTTTATAAAGCTATCTTATTTTTGTTTGTTTGTTTTGTTTTGTTTTTGGGCCACATCCAGTGACGCTCAGGGGTTACTCCTGGCTATTCGCTCAGAAGTCGCTCCTGGCAGGCACGGGGGACCATATGGGGAACCGAAGGATCGAACTGTGGTCTGTCCTAGGTTAGCGCAGGCACCTTACCTCCAGCACCACCGCCCGGCCCCCCTATAAAGCTATCTTAAAGCTTAAGGTATTAAGTTTGATACTTGGTGACAAAATTGACATGAAATTGAGTTACCTGGACAATATCATGCATTCCCAGGTACTGGGCAGACTAATAAACAGTATAGTCTGAAAAACCCAATCATAGTAGTTTGTAAAATTTTCCACCTAACTCGTCGTTCTTGTAAAACCTCTAAAATTAAAAATTCTTCTTCAAGGGGCTGGAACGTGAGGCTAAAGGTAAGGTGTCTACCTTGCAAGTGCTAGCCTTGAATGGACCGCGGTTCAATCCCTAGACGTTCCATATGATCCCCCCAAGCCAGGAGCGATTTCTGAGCACATAGCCAGGAGTAACCCCTGAGCGTCAAAGGGTGTGCCCCCCCCAAAAAAAACAAACAACAAAAGTTCTTCACTTGAAAGTTAAAGAGGTCATTTTTCTTCAGTAAATTATCACTTTCATACAATAAGTCAAAATTACTTTACTTAGTAGAAACAACTAAAAGTAAAGCTGCTTTTTTTGTAGCATGCTTAGATTTGGTTTTAAAATAGCCATTTTTTCTCCTTTCTGATAGTTTGTTATTTACGGATGACCCCTTAACAAAGACTCAACAAATGACCAATGCTGAGGAATTCTTGAGATGTGGGTGATAAGAGAGTGAGATCTTGAACATTATATATTTTTTTCTTTTGGTTTTTGGGCCAAACCCGTGATGCTCAGGTGTTACTTCTGGCTCTGCACTCAGAAATTGCCCAACCGCTGTGCTGTTTTTCCATAACCTATCTCCCTATCTCTCTCTCTCTCTCTCTCTCTCTCTCTCTCTCTCTCTCTCTCTCTCTCTCTCTCTCTTTCTTCCTCTCTCTCTTAAAAAAAGTCTCCTTAGATTATTATCTAGAGGATTTTAATTTCTTTATGCATGAATTTCCAGAGTCTCCCAAGTTCCAATTTTTTAATAGTTCCTTTCTAATAGCCAACTTCTCTCTTTTCTGGTCTGATCACTATCTAACTTTTCTCTAGCTCTCCTCCAGCCAACGCCCACCATTGGAAGAGGAGCAAAGTCAGGTGACGCTAGCATACTAAAAAACTCACAAAATGAAGCAAGACAGACACATTTCCTACTGCTAATGCAACTTTCACAAGTCTAAGGACTTCTTTCCACTTTAACCCAACTCTAACAATAGCAGACAGACATCAAGATGAACTGACAATGAAGAGAAAGGCTGGCTACCAAGCAGATATGTTCCCTTGATAGATTCATGTTTATCTGCCCCCTCTAAGAATGTCAGGAGGGGAGTTAAAGTTGGGCAAGAAAAGCAGGATGTCTTCAGGGCAAATTAAGGCCTGTTGGCCAATTGAGCCTGCCTAGTGTTTCCCAACCCTATAACACTGCTCCCTAACTGGTTCTAGGGGAACAAACAAGGAGTTCTATGGAAGAAGAGACTCAACCACAAGCCCCAAAGCACAAAAATTTGTCCCACTACTGGGAAAACCCAACATCTCCAGATATCACCATGATCATCTTCGGGCACCGTATCTCATGAAAGTCAGGGCTAAGTCTGGCCTCTTCAGAGGGAACCTAAGAGATTTGTTATAACAAAAGCCTTAACCAATACAAGAACACACACACAAAACAAAACAGAGGCAATGACAGTAGGCACTAGCAGTGGCAATAATATATAGGATACCCAAGACAGACAACATAGGATAGTCACGACAGACAACCACAACTAATCTTGTGACTCTCACTGCTTTCCTCTTAATCCCACCAACTCTTGTTGCATTACCCCTGAGAGTGTGGGGGTGTTCCCACACATCCTCTAGCCCAGGGAAGCAATAATGCAGTCAGTTTATTCCCCTTGGGCTTCTCACTGGAGCTCTGTTCCCCTAGGTCTGTACCTACTTCGGGGAGTTCTGGACCACATCTATGGAACTAGGTCTGCAACTACCTAGAGGCTTTCTGGAACATGTCTATAGAATCTAGGTAACTGTGCTGGTGACCTGGTCAATGTCATTCGATCCCAGTTGGGCCCCCAAATATTAGGGCTTGGAGTCGAAGAATGAGACCACACAATAGAAATAACGCTTTAGTTTCATCTACCAGCAAGCCCCAACCAGTCAGGGTTACCTTTACAAAAGCAAACCCTCTCCCCCATGGGCTACAAACAAGTTTATTAGAGTTTTGCACAAAAGGCCACTTCATTCCATTATCCTTGAAAGAGATTGGCTAATGTCCAGGGGATGTTTTTCATAGTTCTTGCTATCTTAGCCCTAACAAGATATGGGCTATGGCCACGAGTTCCTTGGTGCTGTTTATTGTTGCTAACAGCCTTGAGAGCATTAGAGAGCTGTGAGGAAGTTGTGCGATTTTTGCAAATGGAAACAGCCTCGAAGCAGAAATGGAACCCTTAACACTGAGTGACAAATATGGAATCCCTTCTGCCCTAGGCTCCACAATGCAAACCCAGTTTTCTACAGATGTGAGAAAGTTTGTCATCTACAGACAATGATTATAGTGGTTAATTTCCATTACAATTTGAACATTGTCATGTCATTCATTGCAGATGAGAGACAATAGTGGAAATAGTGAATGAGTCTGGAGTGCATAAAGAAGCTGAGGGATGGTGTGTTTCTCAGGCTGTAATGATGGCACCTTGTCAGAAGGAAAAAATAGTAGACTCCTCAAGTCTTTTGTATAGCCACATTTAGATTCTCTCTAAATGATGTAACAAAATCAAGGTTAAGAGACAGTTAAAATTAATTTTATTTTTTGTAAAAGAGTGTTATGCCCCAGGTTGTGTTACTAATACAAGAAAAGAATTTATAGAGCAGAATCTAAAATATGAAAAGAGCATATCTGTTTTAGAAAAATACAGGCATATGAAGTTTTAGAATATTTTTAGGATTTTGAGGAATGGTTCTAAACATGGATATTAATTATCAGTTTAATTTTTGATATGCTATATGTATTTTATTTGACAGATTTAAATAAATTGAGTGCAGGATACATATGAAATTCCAAGTGACACTTTATTCTCTCACCTCCTTGAAATCAATCGATATTTACATTATGAACATTTAAATACATAAGCTATGCTATAAGTAAAAAAAAAATATTAAAGTCTGTCTTATCACTCATTCTCCTACCACACCAGTGATTTTAATTAACTGATCTAGGCTTGGTTTTATGTTTTTCAGAAACATTTAATTAAGTGTTGTTATAATTAGAGACGGGAGTAAAATGAAACTTATAGCCTTTTTGTATTTGTAGAAAGATGGCAAATTATCAGTTATGCTTTTGCAAATAGTTATTAAATAGAATTAAAGTAAACAATTTATATTTAGAAGGTCGAGTTCAAGCCTTAGCTGTGGGCAGGTGATGATTATGAACTGTTTAATTTTCAATTGCTAGGTCATTTTTTCAGAACTGATTATAGCATCTGATTTTATAAGAATGCAATGACTAGTATATGAAATAATGCTTTCATATATATATACGTTTCTAGGTGAAGATTAAAAACAAAGCAAAAGATCCAAAGCCAAGTCAACAGAATCGACACCCAATCTCCAACATGCTAGACACAGAGGGGACCACTTATACTAGCAGTCTGGGGGTGTAAAGAGGGGGATATGTGATGCATGCTGGGAACAGGGGTGGAGGGAGGAGGACAACTTGGTGGTGGGAATGCCCCTGACTCAATGTCACTATGTACCCAAAAATTTACTGTGAAAGATTTGTAATCCACTTTGGTCAAAATAAAAATTTAAAAAAAGCAAAAAGAACTGGAACTTTATATAAAGAAGTCAAAGATGCATAGGATTGTTTTTTATTCTTGAACATTTATATAATTAGGGCAATAAGAACTCATATTATTGGGAAATTCAGTGTCCATGAAATCAGGTCAATTGTGTGAGATCATAATGTAGGTCATAGTTTTCAAACCTTTTATACTCCTGAACCAACAAAAGATCTGGGCCAATTGATTTAATCTACTAGTCTAGTCTTGATTTCATGTTTTTTCAGAGACAGTTAACTTAGTGTTACTATAATTAAAGATGGGCATAGCTGAAACAGCAGCCTGTTTTATCTGTAGAAAGATAGCAAATTACCATTGATTAATATATTGAAATACAACAGGCATGTGATAATAATGGGTTAAATGTAGAAATTCCATTAAAATATTTAGAGCATCGAACTAAGGATTAACAAATTGGTCTGATATTTGTCACAGTTACACTTCCCAGTGCCTTGGTAGATATCTATACACATTATTGTGATCATTGTATATAATTTCAAGATCTCAGTAACCTCAAGCTCAAATATTTGATACTTGAGGAAAAATAAGTTTCACGTTTTGTTTTAAGTAGACATCGGAGTGGCAAAGCAAAAATATGTCCACTTATTTACCAACCTCAAATTGTTGCTTCTGTAGTATGGTATAGAAAGTGACTATATTGTTATAAGTTATAGAGGAATATTCTTGCTTTGGTCTGATCTTTCTAGAAAGAGTATCACTAACAATGCCTACTTTCCTATATTTTCAGAAGTTCTGGAATATAATTTGCCCTTAAACTTCTCTATCACTGTCTATTATCAATATGATTTGTTTATTCAAAATGACATTCATAGTTTTAAGCACACAAAAATAACAGTTCTATACAGTTGCTAAGAACAGCTATAGAAATAAGCATGGGATGCCATGGGAGAAACTGAGTGTTATAACAACTCGTTTATAGGGAGAGAATGTGTTGCAAAATTCTTTGAAAGAAGTCATGCATGAACCGAGACTTAGAAAAGGAAAAAATTTTTATAAGGTGAAAGGAAGGAAAAATGGTAGTATTCTAGACAGAGGGATTATCCAGGCCAGAATAAGGAGCCAGAAATACATAATATAAGAGGAATGTCAGGAATAGCAAGGAGTGGTGGAGATGAGACTGGACAAGTAGGTGAGGGCCTCTGTCAAAAAGATTAGTTTTCCTATTGTACTAAAGTGTTTTAACATTCACTGAAGATCAGGCATGATAAAGATAATTAAAAGAAATGTGGCATAAGAATTATGGTAGTAAGAAGATTTGTTGGACATAACACATAGGAAGAACCTATAAGACGATGAAAATTATTCAGCCTTGTTTTTTTACACCACTTTTCTTTAATGAAACACCTAAAAGTTGTACCTGTTTTATTTAACTAAATGAAACACAAAGATTTTTTGAATTTACAACAAAAGGCAAAACATGAAAATAGCGTGAAACATATTCTTGGCAATAGACATTGTACGGAGAGTACCTGCCTCTGGCAGTGAGAATGCAGTACTCAGAAATCATACCTAGCTCTCAAGTTCAACTCACTATAGCTTATTTTGTTTGTTTGGGGCCACACTTGTTGATTCTTAGGGCTCACTCCTGAATCTATGCTCAGGAATTACTATTGGCCAGTAAACAGTGTGTGGTGCTGGAAATCAAGTCCAGGTTAGATGCAAGCAGGGGAACCATCTTACCCATTGTACAATTTCTCTGGCCTCAAATCACCATGGATCTTACTGTGTCTGTGATATTCTGTTTTCTTTCTACTTCTTCTATGCAGCCATTAAAACAATGATGACTGAAAGTATCTAAATGTTTATGAGGGCTTAGGACAATGTTATCTTTAGTGTGAAACAGCACAATTAAAATCTAATTCAGAACTGTAGGACCTGAGAGGGATATCATCCAGAAGCTAAATCTGATATACTTATGTTATTTATCTACCTATTTTTTTATGTTTGCTTTTGAGCTACACCTGACAGTTCTCAGGGCTTTCTCTTATCTCTGCACTCAGGGATCATTCCTGGCATTACTTAAAAAATCATTTGGGATTCTGGGAATTGCTCCTGGGTCACTCACATGCAAGACAAGTGCCCTATCGTCTGTACTATTGCTATGAAACCTTATATAATATTTTACAACAATATTTTTAGCACTTTTCAAACTTAATCTCAAATGGATGGTATTTGCTTTAAAAGCATATACAGAGAAGAGAAAAAACATAGACAGGATTAATGGGTTTGTGAGATATTTGAAAACCTACAAGAATTATTAAATAGAAAACAAAATAGGTCAATGATTCAAGCATTCCATCATATTTCAAGCTTTCTATTTCAGCCACAACAGATGATAAAACTCAGCACTTTAACATTCAGATACACAAAAATGGAAGGCATAATATTAGAGATGCAACTTCTCTTATGATTGTGGCTTTCTGTGATTGACCTTCTATGTCTCTCCACCAGGCCCCTGTATCACCTTTTACTTCATCTTCCAGTAACACTGATACTATAATATTACTACCATCTCTAGGCCTTCGAGTCTGCTTGCTGTCATCTCAATTCTGATAAGTTGCACTACACCATGTATGCATTTTTATATTTACAGGTTATTTACTATGTATTTTTGTTTTTACTCTTTCTTATATTAGTTTTCATGTGCTCTTTGTAGTTTTTTTCTAGGTATTTAAAGCATGTTTTCCACACAAATTAATATAATTGCTTTCTGCTTTATATCACATCTGCATATTAAAAGTTCCATAGAATTACATTGTATTATAACAGTAAGAAAATATGCTATATTAAGATTATAAAATATGATATTCTGCTCTTTTGATTTGGACTAAGTCACTGCATGTCCTTGAGAAGATAGAGTCCACTTTCTGAAGCTTAGCTTTTTCAAATAGAAATTGATTAAGTTGGATATGGTTATTTTATTGAGCATAGAAAATTTAATATAGTAATCCTTTGGGAAGTAGTTTGATTAATAACTTGTTATATTATCAAATGTAACATGATTTGTATGACTGTCAAAGACAGAACAGATCTAAAGCTGTTACATTTTACAAATTTTGTGGGTTGAACACAAAGAACTACAAGAAATTTTATAGATAATTTTTCTCATGATTATTTTTGTTTGTTAAAAATATAGGTGTCTTGGATTATCCGGGGAGGAGGCAGTTTGGAGGGATGGTGTATCTCTTTTTCTCAAATAAGAGAAATTTCAGTTTTATTGATTTATTTTTATTATTCATACCTTGTCCTCATATTTTCTTTTGTATTTTTACTTTCATTCATTTGGCTTCCATGGGGAACATCCTTTTTTATATTCCAAGTGTGGTGATGAAATTGGTGAGCATGCAGCTTCATCTCTTTAATAAGAAAGAGATATTGCATACCATGGAATGTCTTCTAGTAGGAGAGAGGGAGTAGGGGTTGGGAAAGATTTATTTCCTACTGCTCTGTCTCTGCTTCTAGAACCATCTTGCTTCCTCACGTTGAGAGTGATTGTATATGACACTAAGTGGATGCAGGTATATGGGAGGTGTAGAGATTGATCACTGATGATAGCTTTTGATGCCTAAAACAGCCCTTGTCTGACATGTTTTACATTTTCTTCCCTGCTGTCTTACTTTTAATCTTGTTTGAATTTTGTTTCTGCCACTTGTGATGTAGAGCTTTGAGAAGTATTTATGTATGAGGACTTCATGTATGACTTTATTTAAGGAAAGATTTTTTTCACTAACAAAATATAAATTTGGGAACCACTGATCTCATCCAATGTAATTGTTTACAGAGGGGGTAACTGAAGGAAATAAAATACAAGATTGCTTTCCAAATATTACACAAAAAAATCTTAGCCAAGCAAAGTTCAAACTTGTTTTATCACCTAATGGCATTTGGAGCTGCTTGTCTCTCTCTAATATATCTGCCTGCATGCATAATGCAACCAACCCTCTTCTACTCACTAAAACCTTGGCTTACCAAATAGTGAAAAAAATATTTGTGCTCAATAGTAATAGATTTGAGGAACTAGTCGCATGTATCCTTACAGGGGCCCAACAAAGACTTCCCTCATTAGCCACACACAGAGTTGTATTTAGCAATAGAAGAGGAAAATGTGCCCAAACAACCAGAGTAGAAATGAGTTTGCAGAATTTCGGGATGTCCTTAGCTCCATTGGAGCAATCCTTGTTGGATAGTCAGAGGTTGTATCATCATGGTACTGGAGCACCACCTCCTGGCTAGCTTGAAATTTTAGCTTGCCTTTTCTAGTCAAAGAAGGTCCGATCTTGACTCTAAATTTAGGACCTCGGATGTAGAAGAACTTCAGAAATGAACTGATGTATTTCTTCTATTTCATGGATATGAACTAGCAGTGAGGAAAGGTTTCTTAACTCGGTCCTTCTAAAAGTTGAGGAGTTTTGAATCTCAGAAACTGAAACAAGTCATAAATGAGGGTGAACAGGAGAGTGTGAATAAAGCATAATACAATTGAGAAATCAGTTGAACAATTAAGCTAGAAATAAGAAGGGATCCAGCTAAGATGTACTGTGGCTATTTGATTTAGGATATTACCCTGACTTATGTTAATGACCTCACAATGTTCCCAATTCTCATATCACTTCAATTAGGATTTAAGTGGAGATAAAATCTGATTTCCCTAGTTTGACATAGTTGCCAGCACATGGCAAAAAAGCAAGAGCACATGACTGTGTTCCATCAGGACCTTATAGGAAATACTTCTATAGGGAGAGAAGTATTTTCCCAAAGGGAAAGTAAAGAGTAATCCCAAAAGAAGTGGGAAGGGATTCTAGGGAGACAAAAACAACAGATGTCCACTGCAGGAACAAAGCCAAAGCTATGACTCAGGCTTTTCCAAACTGGGGTCATGAATCATCTTTTCAGGGACCAGAATATGTATTTACATTTGGAGAGCTTCCTATACATTACATTGCAGATGCCTTTGTGCCAAAATAATGAAAGAAAAAGAAAAGAAATCCATTAATTAAGCATCTCTTGAGTGCCTAATATTTCTTTTTCTGAATATTTTTGAACCCCTGTTGGAAATAAGGTTATTTCATTTTGAATTATTTCAAGAGTTGAGGCCTTGATATTGGCATTGAATTAAACCTTAACTTTACTACCAATGGAGAGTGGTCCAATGAAAACATTACAAACTGCCCATTTTAAATAAAGAAATTGTCTTATTTGGTGCTATTTCTATTTTGGCTGAAAGAATCACCTGCTTCATGAGATATCCCATCTATCGAGATGCTTGAAAGCATTGTTGGCGATGACTATTTAAATTATTGAAACTGGTGGCTGGCAAATGTTGCACTGGTGAAGGGGGCTGCTCTTTACATGGCTGAAATCGTACAGCTACAATCATATTTGTAATCATGGTGTTTAAATAAAGATAATTAAAAAAAGAACCTGTCTCTAAACTTTGTTACTTGTATTTTGGAAGGGAGAACTGGTGTGAGTTAACATGAGTCAGATATTTAAAGAGAGTATTTTATTAATCAGTAAATTTGACCCAAAAAAAGGATGAATTTCCAAGATTAATTCAAGGGAATTTAGAAGTCACAAACAAAAATGGGAAATTGCTGTTTAAAATGTAGAGAAGAACATCACTTGGGTGCGTCACATATTTATTTTGTTCTGATAAATTCAAAAAGATCACAGTGGTCATTTCGTTCGTGCTAACTTAGTATATGTAAGTTTCTATTTATTTCTGTGAGATATAAAGAGCCAAGTGAGGGGATAATGAGATATATGGACCCAGGTTTGAACCCTAGAATGGGATGTGGTCCTAGGTATTTTGCCAGGAGTGCCTTCTGACACAGAATCAGGTGTGAGGCATCATGGATGTGAGGCAAAATCAATAAAAGCAAAAGCTATCAGATAAAATGAGAAACATAGTATTTTATTAGTCATTATTTATAATTATTTGTATTAATATTGTTTCATTACTAAAATCATTAACTAATAACTTTATTCATTCTATTTTATTCCTTAAATTATATTCAACTTAGATTCACTGAAAGTATGAAGTGCATATTTAGAGGAAATGAAAAGATAAATAAAACAAAGTATTTTATACAACCTCCACATTTCTTCTTCCATCTTTACCCTTCTCTAGAGAGCTGTGCACAGTGAGTCTTTTGATGTCTTTCTTTATCTTTCAACGACCATTTCTCTCTGGTAACTGGCTAGCTTTGCTTACATACAGTTAAAACTTTTTATTGTTTGGAAGTGACCCAGAAAGCAGCTCCAAAGTCTTTCTCTAATTAATGACCTAAGGGATTTAACTGCTAACCTAAAATTTCCTTCTTTCACTAGATCCAAGTTATAACTTCTGAACAACAATATTTTTCACTAGCTGGAGTCTAAAGCAGATGAATATGATTTGTTGTACTTGTTACCTTGTCCATAGTTAAAAATAGTGGAAAAACACCATTCTGTTCACCTAAACAATATAAAATGACTTTCTGAAGTATATTCTACTGATTTTCTAATGTAGTACCTCATTGGTGGCCTGAGAACAGGCTTCCTTATGGGAGTTGGCTTCGCAAACTCCAATCAGCAAAGTTGATTTTCTATCAGGCTAGTTTCCACCGTGATAATTGTATACAATATAAGCAATTTAAATATGAAAACAGTCGTAAAACAGCTACCACCCTTGTTAACTTTTAAAAAATGAATTAATTTTCCTTAGATGATTCATCTATAAGAACCTAACATTTTTAAAATTAAAATGATGGCACTTTATGCCTAAACCATATGGTGGCAACAGAAAAGTGATTACTTTGATTGTCTCAGATTTTTACTTCTGAATAAAAGATAAGAATCATTTGTCTTGAAAAAGTCATATGCATCGGATTGTATGATTAAAGATATGCTGGATTTATCCTGAATGTTGACAATAATGATGTTTTTAGACCTGATTTTCTGTTATGTGACCATGTGTGCATTCTTCTAAACACTTCTCTTAGAAGATGAAGTATTATGGCACACAATTTCATTACTTTTCCAATCTGTAAATGTCTTAATATACATAAACATATATAAATATATACAAAAATATGTCCTTAGGTCTGGCACCCACTGTAAATAATGATCTAAGTTTCATATAGTAGAAATGGTATCTTCCTAGGCAGAGTGAACTGTGAGATTTTTTTTTCAGGAACTTGAGCTGCTTTTATAATCATCACCTAAAGTACAGTACAAAAGTTCTCTCCAGTTCATATTCTGTATGACTATTCCTACATTTACTCAATACTTTATAAATTCTAAAGTAAGTTTCTTGTTTTTGACCTCTAGGTCAATATGAGTAGGGCAGAATTGAAATTTCATAGTACCTGTGTTGATACAGAAATAAATAGAGGTATGTACACCTTATGGTGTCAAAGTATACACCATATGACCTACCATAGAGACCTACCATAGAGACCTACGATTTACACAGGTGCTGGTAGTAAGATAGGAAGGGTTCAAATGTATCAAATCCACTTCCTAGACTGTTCAATAAATGCACTTCCAGTAAAGATTAGTATTAACTTAAATAAAGTTAAGTCCTCCAAGAAAAGTCCAAACCCAACGAAAATTCAATATGTGCAAGAATACATAGGTGACTTTTCTGATAAAAGGCATTTGTTTCGAAAAATATCATCTCTTTTGCTGACGTCTTCTGTCTTTGGTAATGACGAACATGATAATAGAATTGCTTTGTACTCTGATTCTGTCATATAGTGCTTAATGTATTTTCATATTTGTTAGTAAATTTTATCTTCGTATTAGACCTATGAGTCATATAAACTCATATAAATTTATCTTAATTTGATATGGCTCTGGAATGAAAATTAGTCCTAATTTAACTTAGAATCTACAAGGAAACATAACTCATAAAATTAACATAGCTATGACATTAAGCCCTCCAGGACCATGCCTATTCTTTATTTTATTTCATGTATGCTTAAATGCTACTATTTTTTTTTCTTGTTAGAGGTATAGGTAAAGGTTATTAAATGAAACTAGTTAAATGGAACAAATTATTATATTTAGGCAGTACATTATATTAAATTTAGGCAGTACATTATATTATGATATATATCTATGTATAAGTCAACATCGTTATTTTAAATGTTTGATAAATTTTCATAAATTCAAATAGATATTTCTTGGAGACACATATTTGGGTCTAACAACTAGTTTGGGTCAAACTCCTAGGTATAAATGATCATGGGTTTGCACTAATAAAGAGATAAAAGCAATCTGTAATGATTGTGTTATATATGTGTATATGTATAAATTGTGTTTTAACGATATTGGGAGTAAGTTTGCTCTCTTAAAAAGGTTAAATATTGCCGCTGGCCATCCTGTTTACACTGCTAATTTGCTTTCCAAATCCTTTTAGCCAGATAAAGCAAAGGTAAACTTCAGAATAGGCCTTGTACAAATTATTACCAATTTTAAATTAATGAGCTATTTGATTTATCTGAGTTGCAGAAAGTCTAAACAAATGGACTGGAATCGTGTTTTCTTTCCATCTGAAAGGCTATATTCCTCTATTAGCACATATCCTTTCTCAGGAAATGTAAGAGGCACAGACTTTTTAAAAGTCCAGTGTTTCATTATGAAATGAATGGCCTTGCCCCTGCCCTTGCTTTGTTCCTTCTACTTCCTGACCTGCTTTTTCTACACATTACGTAACTATGCCTACTAACTGGTCTAATTTTGTCACGTCCAGCTTTTCATTTGACATCATCAAGTGATAATATCATAGTACATGAGATCTTCTAGTCTCTTCAATTGTATGATAAGACGAAAGTTCTTGTTAGTCAGAGTGGCATCCTCTATAATTTAACCATATTAGCAAGGATCTCTTATGCTTCTTCTCAGTCATTAGGGCCAACTGAGGACAAGAAGTGCCATTTATACACGTTTCATTGCTCCTATTAAAGTGAGGTCTTTGTACTTTCTCTTCCTAGGAACTCTGTAATGGAGAACATAGGGTCTCAGAGATTTTGCTTTGATCTCAGGACTGTTTCCTCATGGTAGGGATTTACTCTTACTGAGGCTCAACTTCCTGGGGTTTAAACGGTGGCGCAGAAGTAGGGCATTTGCCTTGCACCCAGCTGATCCAGGAAGGACCTCAGTTTGATCCCCAGCATCACATATGGTCCCCTAAGCCAGGAATAATTTCTGAGCATATAGCCAAGAGTAATACCTGAGTCTCTGGTGTGCCACACCCCCCCCCCAAAAAAAAAGACTGTGGTCTGTCCTGAGTCAGCAGTATGCAAGACAAACGTTCTACAGCTGTGTCACTGCTAAATTTTTGAAAAATTTAGTAGAAATAGTTCTAATCTACTAAACCGAATGCTATAGGTGAAGAATCCAGTCTGAGATGTACTTTTTTAAAATATCCAATTGCTATCATAGTGTAAAGATTTGTTTTATGGCAGAAATCAGA
>PVKC010014902.1:0-20457 GCA_004027635.1 Crocidura indochinensis | reverse complement strand
CTTAAATTCAAAAAAAAAAAAGGGAAAAAAAAAGAAGGAAAAAAAATAAGGCCTCCCAATTCTTACCACAGGCTGTGTTCCTCACACAGACTGTATAGAAAAAGGAGGTACAGTAAACGCACCCTATATACACTTCAACCCAGATCCTTGCCTGGTCTGGATTGGAAATTGGGGACAAAAAAAAAAGAAATGTGTAAATACAGGCAGTACTTAGAACTTATTTTATGCTCTGGGATGACTCCTGATAGTGCTTAGAATGCCAGGGACTGAACCAAGGTGATCATCATGCAAGTCAAGAAACTTAACCCCTGGAAAATTTTTTGGAGGGAGGAGCTAGACCATACCCAGCAGTGTTCAGGGGTTATTACTGGCTCTGTGTTCATAAATCGCTCGGCAGGCTTTGGGGAGCATATGGGATGTCGAGATCAAATCTGAATCTGTCTTGGGTTGGCCATACAAGGCAAACACCCTACCGCTGTGATATCGCTCCAGCCCCAGAATAAAATTCTTATAAGAGAATCTTCCCATTTTCAACTTCATGAATAATCTTAGGAAATATCATTCTAAGTGAAATAGAACTAGGAATAAAGAATCAAACAAATATTATGAGTTCTTTCTTATGTCTAGAATCAAAAAATATGACTTTTAAAAATGAAGTAGAATAGTGGTTCCCAATGAAGGAAAAGAGAAACTGGTTAAGGGTTTAAAAATGCAAGATGAAAATTTCTAGAACTATAATGCTTACTTGCTATAACAATAATAATTATATATTATATTTGAAATATGTTGTTTTGTATATAGTTTTTTTTTGGTTTTTGGGTCATACCTGGCAGTGCTCAGGGGTTACTCCTGGCTCCATGCTCAGAAATTGCTCCTCGCAGGCATGGGGGACCATATGGGGCACCGGGATTCGAACCGATGACCTTTTGCATGAAAGGCAAACGCCTTACCTCCATGCTATCTCCCGGGCCCCTGTTTTGTATATAGTATGATATAGTTCATATGTATTGCAAATTATTGTCCTTGCATTCTGCATTGAAGATTGAGTGAATAATCTCTATACATAAAGCTTGTCAAAGATCAAAGCATATTTTCTAGGAATAATATATATATTAGGGGGGAATACTAGACAGCCCAGAATAAATACAAGAAAGTAGATTTTATCAGGGAAAAATCTAGTCCTAGAAATAGTACTCTAATACCAGCAACTGTTTAAAACCATGATCACAGATAAATTAAGCTATAATTAAGCTAAAACTGTCTTACATTAGATAGAGATTATCATATAGAACATAATCTAGAAAAATTAATGTATGATAGAAATAAAATTTGTATCTAAAATGTTAAAAAATATCTTTACTTTCATTATATCATTTAACCTTCAGAAGTTTTGTTTTATTGGATGGGGGGGGGGCTTACTCCTGACTCTGTGTTCCAAAATCACTCCTGGCAGTGATCAGGAGACCAAATGCGATGCTAGGAATTGAAAAGACAGCCAGATCAACTGTATATAAGGCAAGTGGTATTATCTCTCTTGCCCCTTATTTTTAAATTGGTCACTATTGTTCCTATTTCAGACCAAGAAAGTGCCAAAATAACATCAAGATTATAAAATAGAACTAAAACGGGAATTTTTTTAGGTATAAAGTCACAGCATACAAAGGAAACAAGAAAGGAATCACTAACAAAATGTAAATTTCTTGAAGGCAGTCACCTTGACAAAGGAAGCAGAATGAAGATTGTGGAAATGTAAAATTGTACAGAAAAGGAAGCAAAGAAAACATTTACTCAACTGGCAAATCTTTAGAAAGATTAACTTGAAATTTTCAATACAAGGTAGAACAAGAGTCAGTAGGGGGCTGAAAAGATTAAATGACTGGCACTCAGGTACAGAACTGCCAAGTGTACTGTTTCTTAACCCTGCTTACCAGAAAAGCATAGAAAATTACAGATAACAGTCAACGTCAAGTGTTTCCTTCCATTCAGACCAAGAAAATATTAGTATAATAGCATTTTATTTCTTTCATTTTGGGACACACCCAAGATGCTCAGGGATGACTACTGGCTCCATGCTCAGGAACAACTCCTAGCAAGGGTTGGAGAACCATATTTCCTGAACCTAAAAGGCTAGTGCTTTATCCTCTGTCCTATACCTCCAGTTTTAGAATTCTAAAGAAATAAAGTCTTTTAGTACATAGTTCAGAATCAATAGAATTTTCTGGTGGACAGAAAGTATGAAACTAAAAAGACAAAATAATCAGACTCCAGAGAGATAATACAATGGACTAGGTACTTGTCTTATAATAAGCCAACCTGTTTCAATCTTTGACACCCCATCTGGTCACACAACACCTGTTCCCACTTACCTCACAAGAAGTGATCCTTGAATGCAAAGCTGTATTGAGCCCTAAGTACTGTTGGGGTGTGACTCAAAACCAAGCAAACAAAAATATATTAAAAGCACAGATCATGATCCCAGAGTAAATAGACATATATCAAGAAAAATAAAATAATATTAAAATGAAAGAATATATTCCAATGAATATTTTAAGAAATATCCCATAAATTCATAAATTATAGAGTCTACACAAAAAACAAATTGTATTGCAGTAATATAATAAAATTTTAATATTCAAGTTAGGAAATATGATAAGGAAAACCTTATCAAAGTGATATAGCATTAAAACTTTGGTTGTAGGTGTTGTGATTCTTGTTCACACAAAAAGAGTGAAACAATACTCCTGAAATTATGTAGCATAAACAATTATTTCAAAAAGAAAACTTTACCAAGAGGGGAAGAAAAATATACAGTAGCAAATATAAAAAATAAAATACATAAAAATAAAATTAAATAAATAAAAAATATCAATAAATCTACTCAAGCAATGGATTTTTAAAAATTATTTACAGAGGGCCCGGAGAGATAGCACAGTGACGTTTGCCTTGCAAGCAGCCGATACAAGACCAAGGATGGTTGATTCGAATACCTGTGTCCCATATGGTCCCCCTGCTTGCCAGGAGCTATTTCTGAGCAGACAGCCAGGAGTAACCCCTGAGCACCGCTGGGTGTGGCCCAAAAACAAAAACAAACAAAAAAATTATTTACAGATAACAGAAGAAATTTGAAAGATACAAATTACAGTAATGGATAAGAGATTAAATTCTTGTAAAAACTTCCTGGTAATATACCTATATTGAAACTTAAACATGTTGATTATTACTCATATGCAATCTGTTCTTTAACAGGGTCATTAAACCCACCATAAAATTAATTTTTTATTTATTTTATTAAAACCATTGTGATTTACAAAGTACTTTATCAGTGGGTTTTATATATATAATTAATCAGGGTCAATCCCACAACCAGTGTCTACCTCCACCAATGTTCCTCAAGAGTATCCCATAGTCTCCCCTGTTCTTCCTAACCTGCCAGTATTACAGGCCCATATTAAGTTTAGATTGTTAAGTTTGGGTTTCTTAATTCCATTGTTATTGATTTTGGTATAGATATTATTTATGTCCTTTTCTTAACACCACCAATGCACCCAAAACCTCTTGGCTCCTGGCCCCCATCCTTTCATATTTGTGTTTCTCTTCTTTACTCAGTTTATTTTCTTCTTCTCACTATAATCCGGTGCTAAGAGTATTGAGGCAACTCCCATTTAGACCATTGTGTTTCTTCATGCAGTTATTCTAAATATCACATAAAATATCTTCAAAACACTGAAGAGAGAAATTGAAGAAGACCTAATGAAAAGGAAGAACATTCTATGCTCATGGATTGAAAGAATCAATATCATCAAAATGATCATCTTACCAAAACTACCATATAGATTCAATGCAATCCCTATTCAAATTTAGACAACATTCTTCAAGGATTTAGAACAATCAATTATGAGGCTGGAGAGATAGCACAGTGGAAGGGTGTTTGCCTTGCATGCAGAAGGATGGTGGTTCGATTCCTGGCATCGCATATGGTCCCCTGAGCCCACCAGGGGCGATTTCTGAGCATAGAGCCAGGAGTAGCCCCTGGGCGAATCTGGGTGTGACCCAAAAATAAACAAAACAAAAAAAAAAGAACAATTGTAAAGTTTGTATGGAAGTATAAAAGACCTAAAATAGACAAATTGATATTGAAAAAACAAGAATCAGAGAGGCATCTCAGTACCTAATTTGTAGTTCTACTACAAAATTATAATGATCAAAACAACATGGTATTGAAACAAAGATAAATATTCAGACCATTGGTTCAGAATAAAATATCCAGTGAAAAATCCCCAAATTATGAGCAACTAATATTGGATCAAGGAGTCAAGAATTTGAAATAGGGGCCCGGGAGATAGCATGGAGGTAACGCATTTGCCTTTCATGCAAAAGGTCATCGGTTCGAATCCCGGTGCCCCATATGGTCCCCTGTGCCTGCCAGGAGCAATTTCTGAGCATGGAGCCAGGAGTAACCCCTGAGCACTGCCATGTGTGACCCCCCAAAAAAAAAGAATTTGAAATGGAATAAAGATAGTCTCTTCAACAAATGACGATAGAACAGTTGTATAAACAAGTATAAGAAATTAAAGATAAAAAAAAGAAATTAAAAATTAATCTATCTTACACCTTACACATAAGTCAATTCAAAGTGGATTAAAGATCTTGAGATTAGACCTAAATCCATAAAATCCATTGAGGAAAACAGAACATTCCAGAACTGATATCTCAAAGAATTCTTTGGTGGTAGGATGCCAAAGGCAAGAGCTGTGGTATCAACCTGAATAAATGAGACTACATCAAACTAAAAGGTTTCTGTATGGCAAAAGAAACACGGGCTAAAATAAGAAGGCAGCTAACTGAATAGGAGAAAAATATTTGCACTCAACACATCAGATAAAGGTTTGATAGGATATACAAAGTACTCACAAAGATTAACTCCACAAAACCTAAAATCTCCACAAATAATAGGGAGAGGAAATTAACAGTCACTTCTTGAGGAAGACCAATAGATGGTCATCAGACACATGAAAAATATTTATCAACATTTATTATAAGGGAAATTCAAAACAAGCCAACAATGAGTTATCTTATACCAGTGAAGATGTCACATATCAAAAATAATGGGAACACGGGACCAGAGAGGTGGTTCTAGAGATAACGTGTCTGCCTGGCAAGCACTAACCTAGGACTGACTGTGTTTCGATCCCCCGGTGTCTCATATGGTCCCCCAAGCCAGGGGTGATTTCTGAGCTCATAGCCAGGAGTAACCCCTGAGCATCAAATGGGTGTGGCCCAAAAAAAAACAAAGAATAAAAAATAAAATAATGGAAATAATCTGTTGGCAGGATGTGGTGAGAAAGGAACTCTCATCCACTTCCGGTAGAATGCTGCCTGATCCAACTCCTATAGAAAACAGAATGGATGGTTCTCAATAAATTCAAAATTGAACTGCCATATGGCCCAGCAATCCCTCTTTTGGGTATCTGTCTACAAGACAGAAAGATAGCCATCCAAAGATGTATGCATACCACTATTCATTGCAGAACTCAGTCCAATAGCCAAGACTTGGAATTAACCTAAATGTCCAACAACAAATGACTGGATCGTGAAGATGTAATGGAGTACTACACAGCTGTAAGGAATGATGCAATAATGTTATTTGCAGCTATGTGGATGAAACTGGAAGATAATTATGTTAAAAGAAGTAAGCCAGAAGAAAAGTAAAGACACTGATTTTTAAAGCCAGAATATGAGCTGAATTATGATGCTACTTCCAATTCATAGGTTAAATCCCTTACCCTAATATTTAGGTATTTGGAGATTGGGTCTTTAGAGAGGTAATTAAGCAATAATGAAACCATTACAATGAGGCTTAATTCCATGATGGAGCTTTTTATAAGGAAAAGACAATAGGATAGAGAGAAAGAGAGAAAGGTGGTTAATAAAGAAATAGAAACACGCACATCTATTATCAATGTCAAACTAATGAGAGCATTCTCAAAAAGAACATCCTGACAATATCTTGATCTCAAACCAGCAGCCTCTCACTTGTAGCCTCTGGAATTTTGAGCAATAAATTGTTGTTTAAGTCACCTGGCCTGCAGCCCTGTTTAATCAGCTTTGGGACTCTTGTGCCTAGTAAAAGATTATCCACAACATATAGAATACATGCTCTCCAGTTAGGAGACTCATGAGTGACTATTTCTGTCTAAAGGATTTCTTTTTAAATAATATTCTTTGGGGCTGGAGCTGTGACACAAGCAATAAGGCATCTTCCTTGCCCGCATTAGCCTACGATGGACCACAATTCGGTTCAATCCCCCCGGCATCCCAGATGGTCCCCCAAGCCAGGAGCGATTTCTGAGCACATAGCCAGGAGTAACCCCTGAGCATCACCAGGTGCAACCTCCCAATAAATATTCTTTATACAATTATAAAATAAAGTTATGAAATGTGATAGAGAATCATATTCAGGATTTAGCCTGAAAATCCTAATGACAAGGTAGCCTTGAAAAATATACTATTTACTTATGCTATCTATAAGAATGCTTCTAGTGTAGGAAAAAAACGGTAATTTTATAAAGACAACCTAAAGAAAATTGTTAAGTATACTTTTTGGAAATCTTTCTATAAATATTCACGAGGAAGCCTGCAGACTCTAAACCGCTGATACTGCTGTTTCAAAGATGCAGGCAACACAGCCAGGAAAGACTCGGTGGAACTATAAACGAGCTGTTCATTAAAGATACCTATGTAAATTACAAGACAAAAGGTAATATTCAATATAAAACGTTCCCATTTTTTTTCAAAACTTCACAAAATGAGTTTTAAGTTGGCAGTGATTACAAGCAATGTTTTTGTTAGTAGTTTCACAAGGCTTTCTTTTATTCTTAATTACTTTGTAACAACCAACACTTATTCAATTAGATATGTTAATAGTCCCTGGATTTCACTACACCTGTTTCTTCCAGCTGTCTGCATAGCTGGTTCTCCAACATCTGTATGAAATTGGTATTTCCAGTTTCTGCCATCTTCTTGCCATTAAAACAGCAGGAAAAGAAGTCTTAGTATAGGTACTGGGTTAAAGAAATAAAGATAAAAGAGAGGTAAGCATGAATAATCCTGCACTGAAAGAAAAGTTATATACAGAAAAATCTTAGGATGTATTCAATAAATATTGGGATTTTTGCATAGAGTCCTTTACTCTATAATTCATGGGTACACATGTATATAAATTGTATTCATATATGTATATATATATGTTAAGGTCCAAAATCCAGAATTTTTCCTATGAAAATTTGAAAAGACATTAAATATTTTAAATAATTTATTGATAAGTCATTGATAATAGTCTAAGTACCTATTAAAACACTTTCATGAGTATGCTTTTTCTATTTTTAAAAGAAAATATTTTATTATGCATCTACAGTACATGTAATTTAGAAGATAGGGTCTTTAGAGAGGTAATTAAATTTAAATGAGGTCATTAGGTTGATAGTGAATCCAAGATGATGAATCTTTAAAAAAGGAGTAAATTAGGTAGCAAGGGATAAGCTCAACTGATAGATCACATACCTAAGTTGTTCAAGGCCCTGTCCCTGGTACCATATGCCCCTAGCGCTGCCCCGAGGGGCATCTATTATAAAGGAAAAGAAGAGGTGACTGGAGGGAGATTCCTGTATGAAAGCGCATGCTTTGCATACAGATGACTAGGGTTAAATCTCTGTCACTCCATACCATACTCTGAGCACCTCCAGGAATGATCCCAAAGAACAGAACTGAGAGTAAATCCTGAGCATCATTGGGTGTGGCCCCAAACTAAAACTAAATAAAACAAATAGCAAAATTGGAGGAAATAGGACTAAACCCCAGAAGTGCAAGTTTAGAAGAAAAGTTATGCAATGACATGAGGGAAGTTTCCTATATCAGAAACAAAGGCAATAAAGACAATGTCTCTAAATGTTAAGAGCTTACAAAGTAGTGGGTAGGATCCAGCACAGCCATGTGTTAGGAAAGTGGCATAATTAATAAAATGATCAGGAGTAACTGGCCCAAGCAGGAAAATGTTATTGATATAGAGTAGTCTACCTAAAAAAATGATATAAATATTTAAAAAACGAATAAGTACTAAGAAAAGGATTCATATTTTTCAGTGTTGAAGAAGATACTGGAGAATACTTAAACCATAAATTGAAGCAATCTATACCAGGTTATGTACATAAGGTACATGTTTCAAATGAATATAGATTAGCCTACATTTGGGGCAAGATTGAGTCCACACCCAACATTGTTCAGGAGTTACCCCTGGATTTGCACTCAGGAATCATTCTTGAGAGTGTTTTGAGACCATATGAGATGCCAGTGGTCAAACCAGATAGAGTGCATGGAAGGTAAACACCTTACCCACTGAATTACCACTCCTGCCCCTGTGATTATTTTTATATTACTTCATCTACAAATTTTATGCACCAAGATTGTATTCAAATATCTTCACTATACAATAGTTTATAGCAATAAAATTGAAAATAAAATTTAGGGGCCCGGGAGATAGCATGGAGGTAAGGCATTTGCCTTTCATGCAAAAGCTCATTGGTTCAAATCCCGATGCCCCATATGGTCCCCGGTGCCTGCCAGGAGCAATTTCTGAGCAAGGAGCCAGGAGTAACCCCTGAGCACTGCCAGGTGTGACCCAAAAATTGAAAATAAAATTTAATTCTAAATTCTATAAAAACCTTTGTTGACATATAAAATCATGCAGTAGTAAATGTAATGTTTTGCATCCATTTAAATGATGCTGTATTTTTCTGATGGTATCTATTAAAATAAAAATGGCATATATTCTTATTCAGTCTCTTTCATGAGAAATGCTTAAAAGGTAAAATAAATACATAAAAATAAAATATAAGAAATGGCAATAAACAATGTTCTGTAAATAGAAGAATCTTGGGGAGGCAGAGAGATAGCACAATGGTAGGGTGTTTGCCTTGCAAACATAGAGTAGTCTCATTACTCTGGGAGGGACCTGTTTCAATTCCCAGCATCTCATATGGTCCCCCAGCATGCCAGGGGCAATTTCTGAGTGCAGAGCCAGGAGTAACCCCTGAACACCGCTAAGTGTGGCCCAAAAACCAATCAATGAATAAATAAATAAAGTTTAATAAAAAGAAGAAGAATGTTGGTAGATTAAGTGCATTGAGGAAATCTATAGTGATTGGTAGGCAAGTCTACCCAGCAAGTGCAAAATAAAAGGGAAGGGCAGGAAGATTATAAAGGAGGTAAGGCACTTGCCTTGCATTCAGCCATACCTAGTTTGTTCCTTTGCACTGCATATGGTTTACTTAAGAAAAAATTAAAAAAAAAACTGGCAGAAGTGAAACCTGAGCATAGAGTCATAAGTAATTAACCCTGAACATAGTCATGTATGACCTAAATCCTGTCCTTTCCCACACACCCCATTAAAACAGCTAAAAGCAAAGTATGTCAAAAGGAAAATTTGGCTTTAGAAAAAGACCCCAAATAGTAAAAGAAGGTATATTTATAAAAATTTGTGAAACAATGCGTTGTTTCTTTGCCTACTTCTAAAAGTCAATTGCACTTGAAAACGACTGAGATGACAAATCCAGAAAGCCTAATGAATTGGAAAAAAATAAACAAACCATAAGCCAAACATTTATTTTTCTCTGTTTAAGAGAGTTTTGACACCTCAAAATAAAAACATCAAGGGTGCAGAGAAAATATAGATAGTAGTTACAGCACTTGTCCAAAACACAGTTAACTCTAGAAGCACTAAGTACTTCTGCTTGCAGCCAAAATAAAAAGGATGTTTTTAATAAAAAATTGAAGTTGAATAAAATCCTGAGTACACATTTTTCAACTAAACTTTATATATATATATATATATATATATATTGATTCCACTTATTATTAAGGTGTAATGTTATTTGTTAAGTATAATGATCTAACAACATAAGGAGTATTTTAACTAGCTCTATCTTTTCTTCTATTTTCCTGTGATTTTTAATGTTTTTTTACCTGGAAAGTATGTTGGAGGAAAAATGTATAAGGTGATATCACCTTAATCCTTCAGTGGTTTCATGAATGTGGAAAGGAGGCTAGCACAATAGAAAGTTGTAGCCGAAATAATTTCCTTGAGAGCAATGTTTAAACATCTGTAGAAAAATATTTGGGGGACAAATTCAGCTAAGTTTGTAGCAAATTTTCCCATTTTTTGTTTGTTTGTTATGTTTCTGGGTAATGCTCCTGCTCTGTGCTTAGGCTCAGGGGACCATGTGGGATACTGGGAATCTAACCACCTCTGTCCTGGGTTTGCCCTATGCAAAGCAAACACCGTACCGCTGTGCATTATATCTTCAGCCCTTCCTCTTCCACTTCTAATTCAGTTGGCAATATAGGCAAGAATATTTGTACCAGGCAAAAAAAGCTCATATTTCTGTATGAAACAAAACCATATTTTCTAATTTAATTAACACTTTTATTACTAATCATCCAAAATTAAGTGGGTTTAAGTATTTATTTTTCTATTTCTTTCACTATCTAATATTCATTTTCAGACCTTCTTGCTCTATATTTATGGATGTGGCTGCAGACACAGAAATTAAGAAAACCCGCAAGGATCATAATATGTTGATATTCGTGCCCCAGCATAGTCCCTTACTACTATGGGCAGGATTTATTATTTACTTCTAATAGACTATTAAAAAAGTAAAAGGATAACATACACATTACATTACATTACATTACATTACATTACATTACATTACATTACATTACATTACATTGAAACTTTTCATTTGCTCTCAGACCTTCCCTAATGATGGCTCTCTCACTACCTCTGATGAAGTACAATGCCATGTAGAAAGTCCCCATGTGGCAAGAAATTGAGGGTGACCCACCAACCAACAGCCAGAAAGGAACTGGGGCCCTCAATCTGACAGCCACAAGAAACATGATATTGCCAACAGCCAAATGAACTTGGAAAAGAGCCTTCCCCAGTTGAGCCTCCAGTGAGACCCCAAGCCTAGATAAAACCTTGTGGTTCGTGAAAGATTCTGAAACAGATTGCTAAACCAAATTCTTGTTCCTGGCCAACAGACATGTATTAAAGTATGCCATTTGTAGTTATTTGTTTCATGGACATAGATAAATACTACAGTGGGGTTTCTTCTCAAATCAGTACAGTAAAACACTTGCAGAACAAAATGAATCATTTTGACTGAATTACTATTGTTTTGAAATATAATAGTTCAAAGTAAAGGGAACAAAGGTGCAGGGTTTGTTTACTCAATCTTTCCAATGGAATATCTACAAAACTCATATGTCCAAACCCTCCTAATTGGGTTACATTGCTAGAATTTTACGTGACTTCCACAATTCTCTCTAATAAGATAACTTTAAATATCTGGTTTCCTCTAAGCAGAGACCTAGACAGGGACTCTTGGGAGCATCTTTTATTTAGATAATAGCCTGAGGAGAAGATTGAGGAAATTGAGAAGATTGAGACAGAGATGAAAGGGAAAAAAGGCTAAGTAAGATAGTGTCTCTCTGTTGTAGACTAATCCTGTTCCCTGAGCAGTTGCTAGAAGAGAAACTGTAGCACAGGCTTTACTCCATCCTTAACCAAGGGGCCCACCTTTTGCTACCCAAGTCAGGTAGATATTGGTCACTGACTATCTGGGGGCAGGCATGAGGGAAATAGTCTAGCACTTGAGAGATTCTGATGAAGAGGGAAGTTTTGAGTCCTGACCAGCCAACACTCACAGAAAATGTAAAGTAAGTACCCACTCTGTGAAGGGCAGGGCACAAGTAGCATCCGTCAAAAAGGTCATCGGTTCGAATCCCAGTGCCTCATATCAATTTCTGAGCATGGAGCCTGGAGTGACCCCTGAGCACTGCCGGGTGTGACCAAAAAACAAAAAACAAAAAACAAAAACAAACAAACAAACAAACAAAAACTGGTAAGATACAGAGTGTAATGGTCCAAAGGTTAAGGTGCCTACCCTGTACACGGTTGACCCAAATAGACGGCGGTTCGAATCCCGACGTTCCCTGTGGATCCCGGAGCCTGCCAGGAGCGACTTCTGAGTACAGAACCAGGAGGAACCCCTGAGCGCTTCTGGGTGTGACCCCTAAACAAACCAACAAAAAGAAAAAGACAAAAAAAATGGTAAGATGTACCTAAGCATTACTGAACTGCCGGTCCAAACCTCTGGATCTGTAAGGCAGAGAGTGGTTCCTAGTCCTACAACTCTACTCTGGAGTGCCCACTTCCCAAATAAAAAGGTAATTGTGTTTTATCACCTAGTCATCTTTAAACGTGTTCTAGACTATGTTTTATAAATATATATATATATGTATATATGATAAACAGTGCCAAAGTGTATATAATTGACAGTATATCTAATTTCAAAAATGCAAACATTTCTATCAGATTTTTGGTCAATTTAGTTAATATTTAATATTTTATATTCATAAATTTACTCAGGAATCACTTATGGTTGGATTTGTACGGCATTTATAATGCTGCTATCACATAAAGAGCAGATGCTTTCAAGGCAAGTGGCCTACCTGAAGTACTATGGCTCCAGCAGCTTTTGGTCATTTTATTAATGTGTGAAAGTTTTCAATTGCTTTTACTCCGCAATCTTTCCTTAGAGTTCCCAGTTGGTAGAAATCATATCCATCCATAGATTAATTTATACATTTGCCTATTTGCCAGATCTGGTTTAGTAAAATCTGTTATTTACATTAGGGCTAATCAGTCATCACTTACCCAACAAATATTCTGTCAGAATCCCTCATGGGTTATGATTTAAGCTACTGCTTACACATGAAAAACAGCTCCTGTCTATCACAGAAGGGTATGCTTGTCCCTTTCCCAGTTGAGTCAGGGTTATGGTTTCTGAATAGCTAGCATTTTATTTAAGGTTATCCTCTTATGATGTCACCAGGTGACTGGCAAGTCTTCTCCCATCACAGTTGGCATTATACTTACTGAATTATTCAGCCAGAGGAAAATTGCTTCCTAATAGAACCCTTAGCCCGCCATTCAATTTTCCCTTCAGGCCTAAAGAATGTAATCCCAAGAACTCATGGTAAGCAAGGCCGCTTCAAAAATTATGGTCTATGTTCATTTGAGAGTCAGAAATTTTCAATTATATAGCCTCCCAGGATACATTCTGAGGGAAAAAAAGAAAACACAATTGTTTTTGCTCACTTGTTAAACACTTAGCATTTTGTTACTGGCTCCATTACTTTTTCTTACTTTGCTCTTTTACGCAAATAAGCAGAACATTTTCAATCTTCCTTGAAATTAAATAAAAACTCTGTGCATGGAAAATATGCCGTTTGGGAGGTTACTTTAAAAATTATCATCAGGAACAACTTGATTTTTTTCAACACTTCAAAGTTTCAAAAATGCTTTTAATTTATTGCTTCTTTTAATCTCTCTAATAGCCTGAAAAACTGGACAGGTGTTATAACCTCCCATTTGCAGACCGGAATTCTAACATTACCTAACTTCTTACTATTATGGTGCTAAAAAAATGAGAATTTTGAGAATACAGGATTTTCTGACTTTAGTCAGAAGCTCTTTCTCTTTTTCTATGCTGCCTTTTAACTGTCAATAGTACACATTTTCAATTTCTTTCTTAATCCTGAGGATATTTTCTTTATTATTTTTTTTTACTCATGGATCCCACAAATACACAGAAGGACTTAGTAGCACCCCACTTAGTGCTATTCAACACTAACACTGGCTTTATATATTTCCACACTTTCTAATGAGGATCCTGACTTAATTGTCTAATCCGGACATGCTATTTTACCAGTGTGGTTCCAAGATGTGATGGTAGGTCCCCAGACAGGTATATCATTGTAGTTTATTTGAATTTTATTGTATTGCCCTTATGCTTTATTTCTGTTGCATTTCAAAGCAATCCTTAGCATGTGCAATATCGCTTAAATAAGACATAGCACTACAGAGTAAAAATTCTCAAAATATTCCCTGTGCAGCCAACCACAGGAGACCCCTTTCAAACCAAAAAACTGTGAATATCATCTCCAATTCTATTGTAAAGTTTGATCTGGAGGCATGTTTAATAGCTTTTCAGTGACTATTGTAAAGGGAGTATTTACTTGAAATGATGTCTGCTTATATTATTTCTTTGCCAAATTGCTCCCAGCAACTAGGAAATCTGCTTGTACCTCTCGATCAGCATCCTCCCTGGAAAGTAGACATTTTCTGTTTGTGTGCTGCGTGCAGTACTTGATTGTATTTGAGGATCTTTAAAGCTCAGCCAGAAGGACAAATAGCACATCCAATGATTCTCAACCTTTTTTTTTTACTACCAAGGACACTCTTACCATTTTGCACTTTGAATTGAAATATTTCATCTGCCAAATTTTACATTCACCAAGGAGCTCTTTATTTCTCCATTTTTCATAACATCACAAAAAATGCATAGAAAATTTAGTGTGCTGGGTACTTTTTAATGATTTACATAATCAACATTGAGTTTTTAACACCAAAGGAGATAGGTAATTTTATCTTTTTATATATTTAAAGGCACAGCAGATAAAATTGAGATTTTATAAGGGGTAACTTAAATTATAAGGCAGTGCTCTTAACCTTTATATACTGCTCCCCATTATAATATCCATTATATCCATTAGCAAGGTTCCATGAAATATGTGAATTTTAATTTCAGAAAGATGGAAAAATTAATGGCATGACTTCCGCCAGTAGGCAGATATGCAAAGTAGATCCAATGACCATTCCCTTCTGTTTACTGGAATCCTAGCTCTCGCTCATTTCTTGGTGAGCTTTACATAGATTTTTTAGAACATTTTTGAGGACCCACTCAATATCTCCCACAGTTTACTCCTGGCACTGGGCTCAGGGATTGGTGAGCTCATTTATAGTATTTTTCAGAGATTCATATGAGGTGTGGGGATCAAATTTTTGCCAGTCATTGTAAAGCTAGCTCCCTACCTGCTATTATTTCTCTAGCCCCCAAGAACATTTTGAAATCCCAATTTTATTTCTTAGTGTGAAATAAGAATAATAAGACTTACCCTGTCTACTTCATTCAATAATTTCAGTAAAAGATTTATTTCATATTAAATTTTTTTCATTTAAAAATTGCACATATCACATATATTTATATGAGACCCTGGGCTTTACCCCCAGAACCTTATAGCTCATAAGAACTACCTAATGAAAAACCTGATCCTTAAATAAGACTGAGTGAGAATCCTGGGGACCATCACCAAACCATCATCACAAGAGTAGCAACAAGATTATTTCTGAGTATTGATTCAAAATAATAGGAGATGTTAAAATCAGATTCCTTTTTTATCATCTTGATCAGAATTTCACTGTAGTTCTTGATGAGGTGCCTTTCTTTTACAGTAGTATTTCTCAATGGGCAATATGTGAACCTCAAATATATTCCAACAGGATCACAGCGGAAAATCATGTAGAATTGGGTCAAGGCACTAAACTAGGATGCTAAAGCACAGGATAGAGTCCTAACGTTTCGTGAAGAAAATTGAGAATCACTGATACAGGGAAGGCAAGTCTATGTTTCTGATGAAAGCATGGAAAAATCCAAAAGAACTAACAGTCCATTAAAAAAGAACTGTTAGCCATTTATGTTTGGAGAAAACATTATTGGCCATAACATAGAGTGGAATTATTTCAACAATCGCTTCAATTTTTTTTATTGCATTCTGGTTTTGTAAATAAGAAAAGGAATAAAAGGATTAAACATTAGAATAAAATAATTTAGGTCTCCTGAAAACACATTTATCCTTTCATCATTCTAGATTTTATAGTTGGAGAATTTATGTTAAAATAAGTGTAATATGCATTGTCTGGGGAAATTATTCTGGCATAATAAGTCCATGAAATTTTCAATGGGACACAGGTGGAAAGAAGACAGCTGTTGCCTGTTTAGGAAAACATGAATGTTTTTTAAAAAGGAAATTGTGTATAAATTGACCAAAATAACAGCTTTATTGAATTCTTGAGATAATTGATACAATTCTCATTTTTACTATGTTGATATAAGCAAAAGTTTACTGATTCAGAAAGATGCTATTGTATTTTGTTTACCAACACTGTATCAGGTGTAAAAGAAAAAGTCAGAAACTGTACCAATAGTTCACAAATTAAAATTTGATAATTTTAATTTCAAACAAATTAACATATCCTAATATAATGATACAGCTCTCTCTCTCATTTGCTCTTTTTATGTTAGGAATAGTCTATTTTACTTAAGTCAAATATAAAAGTCAAGTAATGTTTATGAAGCTATGAAGCAGAGTTTACCTGTGAAGCAACAGAATGGTTTTAGAGAGCATAAGTGAAGTTATACATTAACATTTAATATTATATTTAACATTATGATTTAATATTGTCCTAGATTATATTTAAATTGACATAAATGTTTAAATATTGTGAGAACTAATCCATAATTTGACTTAGATGTAGAGTAATATAGAATTTTATCACTAGTAATGATATCATTTATCACTAACAAATATAACTTTTATTCCTCTCCAACTTAACCTTTGGTCTGAGTTATTGTGATAAATAGATCTTTTGGGTAATAAGGTGTTTACTTTCTCAGTAGTTTCCACTTGGTTTCCCTCTTAAGAGATTTATTAGATATACAGACAAGAAAAAAGACACTGCGACACTGCCTGTTAAGAACAGGAAATGGGACCCTCATTTCATAATTTTCCTTGCCCTGACTCATATTCTGACAGAATACATAAGTTGCAGCAGCTGGATTCTTTCACAATGGTGAGTCTTAGTATCAGACCCTGAATGACAACCCAGGCCCACAGGACTCTAGAGTTCTCCCTTCTGAGACATACAAGCTCTGCGTCAGGCCCACGGTTCCCAGGTCAAAGTTAGAACATCAATATAAAAACATCAGAGGGCTCATGAGTCCACATCCACACCCAATCAGCTCTTCATTATCCAACAACACTGAATCCATTGTCTCTGTTCTTTTCAAGCATTTCCATGATGTTGAAGCTTAGTTTTAAAAAGAGGAAATCAGGAGAACTCTTCCCATACCTATGTATTAAATATAATATAATGATTCCAAATAGAAGCTCAAGAATTTTCTCTTATGACAAATTCCCTTGATAGAAAAAAATGTTCCTGATGCTAATCAGTCTTCTCCCTGCCGGGAGAGGGCCTTCCTCCCTTCTGAGGCTGTGAGGTCATTGGCTCACATTCATGGATCACTCAAATCCAAGGAGACAGAAACTCATACTATCTCCAAGATGAAAAGCAATCAGGCCACCTGCATGGCACCTTTCAGAAGAAGAAGAAAGAAAAAGAGGTTAATTTATTGCACACAGAGATGCACGGTAATAGAACATAGAACAAGATGCCTCACCAGACTGATGCAGCCAGGGAAAGCTGCCCAGTGCAGTGAGGGCCTATGCTGAGTCCTGAAAAGGCAACAGGGCTCATCTAGAAAATGACAGCAAGAACCTGTCATAAGAGGAAAGAGTGTTGTAGACAGACAGGAGGTGGGAGAGTGTGTGGATCATTAGTGGAACTGCTGTGCTGCTTGGTCTGGCTTCCCTGTGCTTATTACACATTCATCTTTCCTTTCCTCTCTTCAGAGTCTTTGATTTTGACTTGATTTCCCACAGCTATGAACAAAGGCTTAAATGCAAAGCAGAAATGAACAGGGTCATATGAAATAAAAAAAAACTGTGGATGGATAACTTCTGCAGATGAAAGCAGAAACATTTTCTAGTATTCCTTAAAAGAACATGATTTTGGCTTCTAAAGACTTCAGGCTGCCCTTGGTTTCAAATAGCAGAATAATTGGCTATTGTTGTTGGTTATTTTACATCTTTTTCCTATCTAAATGATTTTATTTTAATATGCTACAGCAATTACAGAATGATGTGAAAGGTAAATTGTACAAGAAAAATCCAGAATTCATAAGTGCCATGGCAACAAAACAATCTACCATAAATATATATAGTTTAAACTAGCATTGAATAGTTTCACTATAGCAGAGTATGTGTCCTCTTTTCTGATTTTGTGCAAATAATGTTTTAAATACACACTTAATATTTATTTAGGCCATTTAAAATAAATTACATAAATTAAGGAGAATGATATCACAGAGTGAAATAAAAACAATCGAGCATAGAAATATGATCAAAGTATGACCAAGCAGTAAAGGTTTAGTATATTCCTAAAGAAAAATACCTAAGAAGTTACACTAATTTGATTAAGTTTTTTTGGGCTTTTAGCTTTGGGGGAATTTCTTGGTTTGTGTGCTATACCAGTGGTGCTTGGGTGAGTTACTCCTGGTTCTATGCTCAGAAGTCATTCTTGGCAGCCACCAGGAATCATATGGGATGCCCATGGATGGAACCCTGGTCAACGATGTGCATTTAATGTCAAAAACAAACTTACAAGTTTTCTTCTTATAGCGTTAACCTCAAAATAGAGTTGTAATGGCACAATCCTAGATCCAGGAGGAACTAACAAGTGATGGAATTAGGAATTAAAGGGTAAGAGAAATTTTTGTCCAGAACAGTGCCTATCCCCTGATGTTGCTTTTTTTACTTTGCCTAATAATGAAAATAATAGGTCTGAGGAACAGGTCAGAATTGTAAAGCCAGTATCACCTAACTTTCTAAAACATTTACTATAAAAACTGATGTCAGCAAGGATGTAGTTCTATTGTAATGCATTTGTTTTGCATATGTATATGTAAGGGCCTGTTAAATTCTTCTTACCACAAAAACAAATAGATTGGCATTTATAGGATTATGACTGAAGTTTCATGTTTTGACTGAAGCTTATGGATGGTTTATATGCATTAATAAAGGTGGCATATTTGTGTGGAATATTTCCCTTCATAGCATCAAAATCAAATAGCTTCACCTTCAAATAGTGATATCTGTTCTGGGAATCTATCGAAGAAATTTGGCCTTCATGGCATTGAGACCAAGTCTCCTCACCAATGATGCCTGCTTTGGGTATTTGCAAAAGAAAGGGAAACAAAGTTATGGAAGATAATACAGACAATGTTTTCATGAGCTCATTGACACCAACAAAAAGGAGACCTGGAACAGGGCTGGAATTGCAATAATTGTTGCAAAAAGTTATCAAGAGAAATGTTTTTTTTTATTGTTGAAATACCATTAGGCATGGCTTTATTTCCAGACTGATATACCCTAAGAAAAAATGATCACATGGCAATGTTTAATTTGTGTCATTCAATCAAGTCACAGAATTTGGATTTATCTGTTATGCAATCCATTCGTGTCCAGGTGTTCATTGCCTTTTTGTGTTTTGTTTATTTCTAAAACAAAGATGTAATCATGCTTCTAGTTCTTCATGAAAAACTTATGTTCCAAATATATTCATGTCACTACATCATTAGAAATAATTGTATATTCAAGGGAGGTGAATATACCCGCAGATACTTGATGATTCACAAGATCTGCTGGTTGGGATCTTCCCATTAAGAAGTAGAATGGGATGTACCTTTCAGGGACTATGAAGATAAAAATTATTAATAAAAATAAAATAAAATATGTAAGGCAAAAAAACTAGAAAGAGATAAAAAGAAGCAGTTATTAATTCCATACCTTCCTCAGGCTTAGCCTTAGTGCCAAGATGAGGGACCATCCTATTCATGTTCTCCTTTTTTCTAAATTCAGTTTCCATGATTTTTTTCTAAATTATATAAGAGTATAATTATGGTGACTCAGATGACACCAAGACATCACCATCACAACCTTCTAGTCAGCTGTCATTTCCTTTACTAAGATTTGTGAGAGATGTTATATCTGTAACAGAAATTAAAGGACTTCGTTCTAGAAAGAAGTTTACTTGGAGAAGAAGACAAAGTGAAGAACCAGGTTCCCATTTAGGCCTGCTATTTGATGAATCAAAAGCAGTTATCACAGATTTCTCTTCAAGAATCTCTAGACAAGATGGATGACCAGGATTTTGGATATAAAAGAAAACAGTTTAGAAGGTACAGATGAAAAAGTGGGTCAGAGTCAAGGAACCAATACAGATCGTCCTCATCAGTTTTCAAGAGTCTTGTAATAAGCCTGGCTCTCGGGGGATTAGATAGCTTAAAAACAACTGGGGCTGTTGTCTTTAGATTGTTCTCCCCAAGACACTTCCTTAGTGGTTTTGTGGGTTACAGATGCAGTGAAGTGGAATGCAAAGATACAGATAACTGTGTCTTTGATGGATAACCACATCCAATCCACTATACACACCAAATTCTACAAATTCTACCTTAAAGCCTCTTAAAATAACCACCATTGTAAAGAAAAATGTGGTGAAGAACAGGGGCCACACCTGTTGGTGCTCAGGGGTTACTCTTGGCTATCTGCTCAGAAATAGCTCCTGGCGGGCACTGGGGACCATATGGGATGCTAGGT
>PVKC010014901.1:0-21838 GCA_004027635.1 Crocidura indochinensis | reverse complement strand
AAAAAAAGAAAAAGAAAAAGAATAAAATAACTGGACTGGTTTTGATTGACCTTTGGGAAGTGTTACTAGTAAGCGGGGGAGGGGGACAAACTTTATTTGATCCTGATTTTTGACTGGAGCATTTAGATTATCAAGGCAACTGTTCTAAGATCCAAATGCCCATTTCTTTCTTCTTTAATTCACTCCTCACCACTCCCAACCCAAATTTTGGCCTCGAGTCTTATTTATTTTCTAGAAATACATAGTGTTCACATGAGTTCAAGATGAACTTCCCAGCAGTGAAGTATTTTTTGAGTAATTAAATGTCAGCTAATGACCCTTCTGATAACACTTCAAACCAGAGCAAAA
The DNA here is from genome assembly GCA_004027635.1 of Crocidura indochinensis. NCBI lineage: Eukaryota > Metazoa > Chordata > Mammalia > Eulipotyphla > Soricidae > Crocidura > Crocidura indochinensis. The sequence continues at coordinate 21,490 of PVKC010014901.1, read as the reverse complement.
GGAGTAAGAGATCAAATCATAGGACACTAAGTAAAAAATCCAATGAACAGGAATTTAATAATAAACAGTCTAATGATGGTTTTATTAAAGCAATATGAAGATAGCTACATTCTGGAAATGTGGGAATTTGATAGAAATCCTTTTCCCTTGTGCTTCCCTTGTGAAGCTGTACACAAGAGAATTTCTTAGGGATTACCAAAAAATGTTGCCATTATTTGCTATCTCTATTGTTTTTCCAAGTTAAAATGCTTTTGGTATTTGGCACACCCAGCAATGCTCAGGGGTTAATCCTGGCTCTGCATTAAAGAATTACTCCTATCCTAGGGATTTTGGGGGAGGGAGGGGTCCAATTGGATGTAGGTGACTGAATTCAGGTTGGCTCCATACTATCTCTCTGGCCCCATCATTCTTTCAATTTATTTTTTATTTTATTTTTAATATTTTAAGCCCCAACTTTTAAAAAGGTTTAACCTTAACTCTATCTGGTTCATTTCTATCATTGTTTACTATGAGTGTTTACTAAAGAGTGCCCCTTAGATTTAGGGGCAAAAATCAATATTTGTATTTGTATGGAGTTGGGGCAAGAGGTGTTCAGTCTGCGTTGCTTATAGATAGAAATGAACATCTTGACCTTTTTCTCCTTGGTCAAAAGTATATGAAAAGGTGAATATACAGTCATATATTTTCAAAGTTATATATATGTTAATATATTCAGTGGGTCTCTTAGTTATAATGAAGAGAAGTTGTATGTAAAATTTCAAGTCATTCAAATTGGATATGGTTCTCCGTGTGTCCTTTTACAATGGAGCGTGTGTGTGCATTGGATATGTGTGTGCATGTTCGGCTGCATCTATTTGTCCTATGCTGCAACATTTGTTTGAACCACAAAATAGAAAAGGTGTAAATATTTTCTGATGTTTATAGGCAATCAGCTGCCTTTAGGAATGGACAAAAGAAGAGTAATTTTTCCCTGTTTTATGTTTCCTAAATTTTGACCTAATCCCATTCAAGTCTTAAGTACAAAGTTCCTCTGGAAAAGGTTTGGAAAGATGTGACCATTATTTGAGAATCAAAGACTTGCTCTTACAATAACAGCAACAACAGCAGCAGCAGCAGCAGCAACAACAACAACAACAACAACAACAACAACAACAACAAAGGAAGTTTTTTCTTGTACTCTGAATTCATTTGTTTTCAAAGAAAATAAAAAGGGAAGTCATTTGTATGATTTTACCCGAGGATGAAAAGTTTCTGCCAGAAACTTGGAAGAGCAGGATGCCATGAGTACTGGGAAAGGGATTTGTTAAGCATCGTTCTTTGATTTAAAAAACTTCTGAATTACTAAAAATTGTTCTTACATCTTAGGAAGGAGCATGTGAAGCATTATTGTCTGACCAAACTCTTGGGAATGAAAATCTTGTGGATCTCTGCTGTCCACTATCAGGGCTCTATTATTTGAGCACTAGGAATTTGTCATCAAGGAGGGAGAAATTGAATTGAATTACATTTGTTGCATTTGAAACCTTTTACATTTGAAGAGCTATATGGAGCTAATTATTGCAAGAAGGAGATATAGAATTTGATTGCCTATTAGTAGATAATTCTAATCTTAGATGCCCCTTCCATTCACGCTATCTACATTGCGGAAATGTGACAATTATTATAGGTTCTGACAAACTAAATTTGCTTCCAACTAATCCTTTGAACTAGAGCCTCAGTACATGCATCAAGCTATGTGGTTATGAAAATACAACCTGGGAATTAGCTTGTTAAATTGCATTTTCCTTTGCCCTTTTTAATAAGTGAACTATGAAATCCTCTGGCTAATTGGAATTATTGATTGAGGTTGAGCTCTTCTGATGATTCTTACATGATAGAATTAAGCATAAGAGGGGAAAAAGTACATTATACTCTGGTAAAGCCGGAAAGTGAAATGAGATAATTGATGAGCTTTAATCCAGGCATTTGGGGAGGGAATCAAGAGGGAACCCATTTAACACGAACTATCCCTGAAAGCCTCCAGCTCTTTCAAGAGCTAGCACTTAGATATTGGGTTATTATTTACTTATTTATGGCCATATCTGGTCAGTGCTCAGGGTTTCTGAGATCAGAAATCATTCCTGGCAGACTCAGGGGACTATATGTGGTGCCTGGGATCAACCACAGGTCAGTCTGGGTCAGCAGCCTGCAAGGCAAATGCCCTACCTGCCACCTGCTATCACTTCAGGCACAGATACTGGGTTTTAGTTTGGATTGATGGTCGACGAACCCAGTTTACTTCAGAATTTCCTTTGATGATTGTAACTCAAATTTTTCAGTTGTGTGGCTTCTTATTCTTTTTGCCTTCACTAGATTATCCTTTTATCTTCCAAATTATGTCTCATATTTTCTCTTCTAAACTAATGATAGTTTGATGATTGTTTTGGTTTTCATTTTTTATTATTTTCCTGCTAAAAGCAGTTCTCTATTCCTTCTACCCTTTAACCAAAGTGTTTCTGGGGCCAGAGAAACAGTTTCAAGGCTAAGGTGATTAACTGCTTTATCTGTGGCCCACCTCTATTGGATCCCTAGCACCCTCATCACCACTACATGGTGCCCGGATCCTGCAGGAAGTCATCCCTGAGAACAAAGCTAAGGGAAAGTCCTGGAGTGTGATCTCCCTTGTCCCTTCCTCACAAAAATGAAAACGACTCCATGTGAATTGCTTTCTAATTGGAATTTAGTTGAAGGGACATCATCAAAATACAGTTTCCACTAAAGTGAAACAAAGGGTGCATGATCTGAAGCAGATAAAGGGAAAGCAAACTTTGTATTATATGTATTACATGAACAGCTACGTCATCTCTCTTAATTTTTCTGTCTTTACTTTGCATAGCTATTTATTACTCATTAATATCTATGTATGTTTATATCTTGGTCTTAAAAAGTAGTTTTCACGCTTTTTCCTTTATGTATTTTCTTATACAGCATGTTGTATTTTAATTACATTATTTCTTCAAATAGATACAGGAAACCTAAATTGAGGTCCAGTTTTTTCCTAGTATAGTTAATGCTGTGATGAACATCATTACATATATATGTCTTTCAATGCTTTTTGGAGATATCAGAGTCATTTGTAACATGTACTTGCACCCTAGAAAAAGTAAGCATGTTGAATCTCTCAGCTATGTTCAATGTATGAGAACAAAGAACATTATAAACTCATTAGTGACACAGGAGCTATTATAGTGAGATGAGTTTCCTTGAGGTGCCTTATTCCACTTCACGTGTCCCTTCAGCTTAATTTCAAAGAAATCATAGCTTTGTAAATGCTCTTCTTTTGTTTTTTTTGTTCAAGATGTACTCAAATACAAATTTGGGTTTATTTGTTGCTTTTCCTGAACCCTGAATCTTTATCATCTTTTTTCATTAGTAGTCAGTGATCTTCTTGAATATTTGGTTCTGAAATATACATTGGGCTGCCCATTAAGCCCGTCTTAATTAATTGGAAATCTAGGACTGCTTTATTCAATGACACCGTTGTTCAATTTACATAACAAAGTTACATCGTAATTTTGCCAGATGTGACTATCTGTCATGGCCAAGGAGTCTTCTAGTGATTGTGGAACTTGGGTTTTTTTTTTTTTTGTATCTTTTTTTTTTTTTTTTTTTTTTTTTTTTTTTTTTTTTTTTTTTTTTTTTTTTTTTTTTTTTTTTTTTTTTGGTTTTTGGGTCACACCTGGCAGCGCTCAGGTGTTACTCCTGCTCCACACTCAGAATCACTCCTGGCAGGCTCCGGGGACCATATGGGATCCCGGGATTTGAACCAATGACCTTCTGCATGAAAGGCAAACACCTTGCCTCCATGCTATCTCTCCGGCCCCGTTTTTTATCTTGGGGATAGGGAATATTGATGCAAATGAACCTCCATGTTGGATAATGTAAATACATACCAGCAACAGGAAGTGATATCCAGGAAGGGAAAGAAACAGAATGAGATAACAGTATGAAGCAATTTAAAATAGGCAGGAGAATCTTCTTACCTCTGAGATACCAAAGCAAAATACTTGGCTGATAGGTTTTATACTTCATTCTGTACCATATGGATATATATATACATATATATGTATGTATATGTATAGTTTAATTGGAGAGAACTATGTTTGCCACTTCAGACTACCAGGAAATAAATGTATTGGGTGCCAAATATGGACCTCAAAGTCTCACACATATAAGCAAGTATTCTGTCAAAATTTTTTATCCTCTCCCAGCTCTTCCTCGTAGCTCACCTCAGCTTTAGTTTTATTCATTTGGTTCCACCAGAATCCATCCCTTAACAATCACAGTCCAGAGGAGAATGGCTTCAGCAATGAACATTGAGGAATGAACATTCATCACTGATGAGCAGGAAGAGATTTCTGTCTCCTAAGTTCATGGATTGCTAGATGTTGATAATTATTGCTCCTCCACCAATAGGGTTGAATGGCAGGGAAACTGCTGGAAGGCCAGATAATGATGTATTTTGCCTTTTCCAGAAGATCTTGACTATACATCAGCTGTAGCACTAATGCTTTCTTATGATTTGTGAATTTGTTTTGTCCTTGGTAGACTCCAGATTCCTTGTAGTGGAGATTTATCATTTATACCATGTGTTGGTATGATGTCTTGCCCAAGATACTTATTGAATGTTTTCTAAATGCATTGGAGTTGACCTCTGTTAATTGATTAAACAAGTTTTTACTTTTCAACTAGGTCTGAATTATTTAAAATGCAATAATTAGTTTGATTATCAATACTGTCCCAGGAAAAGATAGGTTTATTTATTTCAGAAAATGATTAAGGGACCTTAATCGTAAAGATACTTGAATAATGGTATTGTGAGGACTTTGTAACATAAACCCTGCGAAACTGTTTAGAATTATATGTGTGTAGAAGGAAAAAGGGGTTCAAGTACAAATGTGAGTAAGAAAGCAAGTTTGTTTCTTAGAGAAAGTAGTTACTTTAATAACTTCAAATTCAATACATTATTAAATTTACTATATAATGTCACTTAAAATATTCAGGGTCAAAAAAATAAAACAAAAATAAAAAATCTTCAGGGTCTAGAGATATAAATTAATGGTAGTCACATGTCTTGGATGTGTGAAGTTCTAAGTTTGATTGCATGTGTGTAGGTATATATATATATATATATATATATATATATATATATATATGAATTCATAAAAAATAAATTGTTTTCATGGAATGCAATCAAATGGCTGGATTTTGGTTTCTAATGCAGTCTGAAGGTTAAAATCACTATTCCAAGTCTTAATTTGTATTTTTAATATAAAAATTTTAAGAATCTATTTTTTCAATAGAAAGATTTATTCATATAAACTTCCCTTGATTTGGTTCAGGATTAGTGACAGTTCATGTTCAGAGTATATCACTTTATCAACTATTATGATTAATATATGAATTCAAATTTTATAATTAGGAGACAATTTATTTTACTTTTTCTCTAGAAAGGTACTCACTTTTCCCACCAAGCAATAATGCGTTATAGCATGTAACAGAGCAGTTCCTACCTCCTTCAAGAATACTCATTTATGAGAGCAAACCCATATCCTGGGTTGTAGAAATCTGAATGCCAAGAAACATGTGTGGGATGGGTTTGAGGATACAGATTTGCAATAACATAAGGACATTGGTCATTGGTCTATGAGTCTTGGAACTTTTAATATTTTAGAGTTGAGATTACTATGCATATCAAAACCCTAAGTATAAACACTGTTATAAGCATAAAACCCAAATCACAGTAAGTTTTAAAAATGAGTTTGGCAGGGTGATGAGTGGAGAGAAGGAGGAAATCCTGAGTCATTGGTGAAGGGACCCAGAAACTGGTGGTCTATTTGGAGTTTGAAGTCAATGCCTTAAAGTCTAACATCAACAAATTTGTCAATTATCATGTCCCCATTTTTGTTTTTTATTATTTATTTTATTTTTTTATTTATTTATTTTTTTTTGGTTTTTGGGTCACACCCGGCAGTGCTCAGGGGTTACTCCTGGCTCCATGCTCAGAAATTGCTCCTGGCAGGCACGAGGGACCATATGGGGCACCGGGATTCGAACCGATGACCTTTTGCATGAAAGGCAGACGCCTTACCTCCATGCTATCTCCCGGGCCCCTCTTATTTATTTTAAATAATAATATCTTTATTTAAGCACCATGGTTATAAACATGTTTGAAGTTGGGTTTCAATCATAAAAACTACTTCCTCTTTTATCAATGCAACCTTCCCTCCACAAATGTCCCCCATCAACCTCCTCCTCACCCACTGCCTGTCTTCAGGTCAGGCATTTTATTTCTCTCACTACCATTGTCATGATAGTTGTTAGTATAGTTATTTCTCTAATTTCACTCACCACTCTTTGTAGTAAGTTTCATTTCATGGGCTGCTCCTTCCAGCTCTCATTTCTATTGTTTCTGGGTATTATTAACATACCATCTCTTATTTTTATTAAATTTCACAGATGAGAGAGACTATTCTGTGTCTATCTCTCCCTCTGACTTATTTCACTCAAAGTGAATATTTTCCATGTCTGTTCATCTATAGGAAAATTTAAAATTTTATGACTTCATTTTTGCTGAGAGCTGCGTAGTATTCCATTGTGTATATGGACCACAGTTTCTTTAGCTGCTCATCTGTTGTTGGGCATCTACGTTGCTTCCAGATTCTGACTATTGTAAGTAGTGCTGCAGCAAATATAGGCATGCAGAGGGCATCTTTATATTGTATGGGTTTTTTGTTCCTTGGGTATACCTCTAAGAGTGGTATTGCTGGATAATATGGGAGTTCAATTTCCAGTTTTTTAAGGAAGCTCCATAGTGTTTTCCATAAAGGCTGGACTAGACAGCATTCTCACAAGCAGTGAATAAGAGTTCCTTTCTCCCCACATCCTTGGCAGGACTGATTGTTCATTTTTTTGTGATGTGTGCCAGTCTCTCTGGTGTCTGATGGTACCTCTTTGTTACTTTGATTTGCATCTCCCTGAAAATTGGTAATGTAGAGCATTTTTTCATGTACGTTTTGGCCATCTGTATTTCTTCTTTGGTAATGTGTCTGTTTAATTTTTCTCCCCAATTTTTATGGGGTTAGATTCTTTTTTTCTTGTTAAGTTCTATCAATACATTGTATATCTTAGATATTAGCCCCTTATCTGATGAATATAATCTGATGGTGAATAGTTTCTCCCATTCTGTCGGTGGCTTTTGTGCCTAGTCACTATTTCCTTTGAGGTACAGAAGCTTCTGAGTTTAATGTAGTCCCATTTGTTTATCTCTGCTTCCACTTGTTTCCTCTTTGAAGATGCCTTTAGTCTCAATGTTATCGAGTGTTTTACCTACATTTTCTTCTATATATCTATGGTTCTGAGTCTAATATAAAGGTCTTTAATTCATTTGGATTTGATCTTTGTGCGTGGTATTAGATAGAAGTCTGAGTTCACTTTTTTGTTTGTGGCTGTCCAGTTGTCCCAACACCACTTGTTGAAGAGGCTTTCCTCCTCCATTTTTCTTTTCTTGCCTCTTTATCAAAAATAATTAATTGTCTGTCTGGGGAACATTCTCTGAATACCTAAGCCTCTTCCTTTGATCTGAGTGTCTGTTTTTATTCCAATACCATGCTGCTTTAATGACTATTGCTTTGGAATACAATTGAAAGTTGGGGATAGTGATTCCTCCTATCTTCCTCTGCTTAAGGGTTGCTTTAGCTATTTGTGGACATTTATTGTTCCAAATAAATTTTGTAAGTGTTTGATCCACTTCTTTGAATAATGTCATGGGTATCCTTAGAGGAATTTCTTAAATCTTTACAATGCTTTGGGGAAGTATTGCCATTCCCAGACAATAATGGGGATTTGGAGTTAGAATAGTCAATGCCTTAAAGCCTATCATCAATAACCTTGTCAATTACCTGGCCCCCATTTTAAAAAAATAACCATTTACCACATAATCTCTCAATAGAAATGAAAGTTTAAGTTTAATTCACCACAAAGACAGGAATGATTTTTCCATCATTTTATTGTTTGCTAAAGGTACTTATTTTAGATACAGAATTTACTAAGTAAATGGAAGTCGAAGCAATCCATTGATTTTTTGTGTCATTCTGAAAGCACCTGAAATTTCTACTTCAATTGTCTTCTCATGGTTTGTCTTTTAATCCTAAAAAAATCAGAAAATCACCAATTAAATCCATTTCCAAATATTCCCAATAATACTATTCCCCAAAATACATAAAGCTGCACTTATGCTAAAGCAGTTTCAATTGAACAACTGTTTTATTGATCCCCTGATTTTCAGTGTCTTTCTTGCTGTTCAGACTATAAGCAGACAACAGATAATGTACAAGAGTTGTAATACTTCAAGGATTACTTACCACTTCTTCCCGCTTGGTCTTGTCTGTCGCTGGCCAGGGTTCCATGGGTATATCAGGAATAAGAGGGGATATGGGCTGCATGGGGAATAGTGGATTCAGAGGTGGCTGTTGAGGCAGGGGCTGCATGGGGTGCATGGGAGGCTGGGGGTGCTGTATGGGTTGGTGAGGTTGAGGCTGAACAGGGTGGGGCTGGAAGGGCTGCTGGGCGGGTGGAGGGACATTTTGCTGGTGGTGTTGGGTTGGAGTCATGGAGTGTTGGCCGGGAATTGGCATCATTGGCTGCTGGGGGACCACGGGCTGCTGAACTGGCACCAAGGGGATGTGGTGATGAGGCTGCAGGGCGTGACTCGGGGGGTTCTGCTGGGACAGCACGGGAATGATTTGGTGGTGAAGCCATCCACCCATGGGTTCGTAACCATAGGAAGGGTACTGGTGAGAAACAAAGAGTCAAGTTTACCATCTACTCAACTGATTTCCAGCTGGAGTAGTAGCAATGTTTTCTTTGTGATTGTGACCATATGAATACTTATTCATTTTCACCTGGGCAAGAATTTCTAACTGTATGCAGAATTTTACAAACTACATTTTCTCGTTAGTGTCTGTATGTGGCAGAGACATGTTATTTCACTTACAAGGGAATTGAAAAGCATGCTAACTCTTTTGAAGGAACCAAGAACAGCAGGGCTACATACCGGTGGTCTTATCATGTTCTGGTACCACTTCAGAGGAGTAAGCACCTTCAAAGAGAAAGACATTAGAATACATTTATTTTCCTTGACTTCTTGGAACTAGTATCTCAACAATGAAGGACTGTCAATCATGTGATCTTCTTAAAATAGGAGTTGGACTCAAAAAAGAGTAAGAGATGTATTTGGTAGGGTGTTTCTCTATGGCAGGCTCTATAGTTCATTCATCACAAACATTTTTTTCATGTAGTATGAAGCAAAACTCATCACCCTCACTCTTACAAGCAAGGTCTTAGAGAGTTAAAGAGGTTTATAAGCTTGATTGAAGTAACTGCAATTGTGATTTTATTTTATTCCAGAGCTCTAGCTCTTTTTGCAAAAGTACAGCAGAATAACAAATATTACTTTGATATTGTGTATATCATATATTTACTTTACATCATAATGAAAACTAAAGGAAGCACAGATAGCTCTTTTTCCTAGGAACACAGGGTCGCTGGTCAAATAAATAGTTCAGCCTTTTCTCATTTAACAGAATATCTTGCCTGAAATTCTTATTAATTGTATGGGTAAATAGAACCACAGGTTGCCCTATGAATCTATAAGAGAAATAAGACTTTCATTCCTTTCTACACAGCAGAAACTTGGTTACCCTTGAGTACAGAGACCTTTTCATTTCTTATTAGAGCTATTGAGTTAGACTTCTCCAAGGGATATATATATAGTAATTCCTTTATCCCCTCAACAAAAATCTGAAATCTAAATATATATGTAATGCATAAATATTTATATTGTAATTATTTTACCCCCTCAACAAAAATCTGAAATCTGTATAACTGCTTTCCTTCTCCCACTGAGGAAAAGACAATTCCTTATTAAGAAAATATTTGCCCAAAGTTTTATAATTACTCTAGAATTGAAGAAATCCTCAAACCTTATTCCTGGAAATCACACTCTTTTCATTGCTCCCTACCATGTTATTTGTTCCTCTTCTTCAAAATCTTATAATATTTCTATATGAGGAACTCTTAGTGAACATTCTAGCATCAGTAGCTTTTTAACAGAAGGAACCTTACATCCTATCTTGCCTGATTTCCACTTCTATTGGGCTGGGATTGACCAAAGGTTTTGGGCCAGAGTTTATTTTCTGCCCTACTATTTCACCCCAGTCATAATTCATGATAAAACATTTAATAGTCATATAAGGAAAAGAAACTGAGTCTGATATGCCAAGAAGTGTGCTGGGCAATGTAGACTTGAGGTAACCCATCACATAGGGCTTAAACCAGAAAACTGGCAGTGGGAAACTGAAAAACTAGGACTGAGAAATATCTAGAATGAAGAATCCAGGGCATTGTTAACTCAAACACTGAGTTAAATTAATAAAGATTAATAAAATTAATAAAGAGAAAAATTACCTCATAGCTGAAGTTGATATAACCAGGGTGCCCAGGATGAGCTGGTAGCTTTTATAGGGAAAGAGGAACAGGCAAAAGAGAAGAGGGAGAAGAAGGGAGAGAGGAAGAAATTAAGTCAGTACACAATTGTTCACTTTAAAGGAAATTGATGCTATTTTGTAAACACCTGCATAGAGCAGAATATCTGATATCTTTCTGTTTGAACATGTACAGAATGTAGGAGAGGTGCCCTCTTTTTTAAATATAGAGATCTAGACTATCTAAATGACATTGGTGGGGGAGACCTTTTTTGGTCATACTGGAATTAGAAGTCATCACCCACTGACTCTCCAAGAGCTTCATTATTGCTCTGCACACCCATGTGATCAGTTAATCCTACCCTACCCTACCTACCACTTAACTTCTACATGAAATTCATGTTGGGGAAAGGAGGTGTGTTTCTCTCGAACAATTACAAAACACCAAAAAAGAAGAGCATTGTCTCCCACATCTCATAGCTTAGGTGGGAGAATGGTGCCTAAGAATATCAGAGAGTCTTGGTGATTGGCATGTAAAGTAAATAATACATCAACAACACGAACAAAAGAAACAACGGAGCATGAATTATTATTGAATATGAGCACATAATGGGCGGCAGTAAAGTGAAGACATTGTAAAGCAGTGGGAAGAGTTGGTTTATAAAAATTTAAGCCAGTTCTTTTTATGATGCTGTCGAAGTCCTTATGTCAGAAAAAATTTAAAGTTCAAAGTGAAAAACAACCTACATAATTATCTAAACCAGGACTGAGTGTCCTTTCCAAAGTGGAGGTCAAGTGACTGATGCTTGAATTGTAGAAATCTAGAGTGGGAAGAGAGACTCACGCAGAGCACCTGCCTCAGGCATCCATCTAATTAAGGATCTATTCTTTGCAAATGGTCCTGCTTCCTAAAAGGGTTTGTTCACTCTCCTCCTATTGTGAATTATATTTTCATCAGGTAACTGCCTTTTCTGTACTTCCTTGATAGAAGTCCTCAGACAATAGGGATGTTCAATTGAGAGTGGAGGAGTGGGGGGGTGGGGATAGGACCACATTTTCTAATGCAGGATCCTAAAATGTTCCACAATGCAAGATCTGATGAAGGCAAGACACAGGATTTGGTACTTGTGACTGAGAGGAAAGGAACAGGCAAATGTTCAAGCATGGCTGGCTTCAGGCTGTTTCAAGGATCCTTTATGTCTCTTGGCTGTTAGATGCCATCTTGACAACCTGTGACCTATGTTCTCACTCCTTATGCTGATAAGAACAACTAGCTCAGAATTCCAATTCCTTGGTCAAATTCTATCTAAAATTACTCCATATATGTCTGTACAGGTTCAGTTATATAGAAGTCATGTGCTCAGCAGAATTCCTGGAGGAATAAGTTCTCTCAGATGACAGCCATAGAAATCCCTAATGCAAATATGTTATAGAAGGATCAAAACAGTGGAGCTTTCCATGCCGGAATAGGCTTAGAATAGTGTGAGAAATGGAGTTTGCGAGAAAACTTGTATTTTTTGTAGTGTTTGCCTACAGCTGATAAAACTTGTTTTCTAAAGGCCTTTCAAGGGGTCTCATCTGAAAGTTGCCTCCATCTAAACATAGGCAATAATATTTACAAGTTGTTTCAAGACAAACTCTTAGCATGCTTGGGGAATACAGTGGCCTGATCTTCACCCCAAAATGTCCCAAATCTGACTCTGGTGTAGGCATCTGAGAAGCTGTTAAAAAACAACAAAATCCACACATACCCTCAAGAAATTCTGAAACTCTTAGGACATCTGATCTTGTGCTGTTTTTGAATCCTAAAATTTACCAATTATGGGGCCTAATTTTATTCCCAAGCTTGGGAAACTAAACATTGACACACAGATAACAGGAATTTACTCACAGGCATAGAGAAAGCTACTCCCAGGATGCAGGCAAACAAAATCCAGGTCCCCATTTCTTGATGGATCTGAAATATGGGTTATCATAATCTTCTCTTATTTCTTTTCAAATATAGACATATTTCATGTTCCATAAAGCCCACCAAATCACTGTTAGGGTATTGCTAGTAAAATGGATGAGACCATACTTTGTTCACAAGAGATTTCTCTTTATTCACAAGAGATTTCCAATTTTCAACCCATTATCTTGCTTCTAGAGTCATAACAGTACAAATAATCTAAACTTTTCACATAGGTTGAAAAGTTGAACAAATTGTTGGAACATTAATGAATAGTCCATTGTTGCCTATTTTCTATACTTGCATAATCTATAGAGACACAGAAGCTAAATGTAACTCAGAAAAATGACTGAAACAGTAGTTTACTCTAAGAATTGAGAAGTTCATTATAGTTTACAATATGTGATACTATTAGAACCAAGAGACACACAAAATTGCTTTCAAACAGACTTCCAGGGCATTAGTGCTATTACATTTAGAACCTAATCATCAAAAAATAATATTATATAAATTGTCAAAATAGTATGAGGAAGGAATGAACATTAGTTCCAGATAATCAGACTGGTAAAACATTAAGCAAGAGCCTCAGGTAGTGTCTCTAAACTCCCGGTGTCTTGAGTAGAATGGAGGGGTGGACATTAATATACTGTTCTTAGTGCACACATTGTGACTGCCTTCTCCATCAAAAATCTGACATTTAATCAATGATATCTTCCTTTTGTTGACACTGTATTTCAATTAGTCAACAAATAAGACCCCTGGGATATGAAGCCAAGTTGCTTTTTGGTCTAAATCTTCACTATAAAAACTGTTATAAGAAAGACCATACGTTTTGCATAAGAAGTTAATATCTGGTGTAATAATACAGACTATGAAAAGTACACTGATGCATTTTACATCTTAAATCAGGTTTTATAAAGGTAGAACTAATGAGAAAAAGCTTTTAGTTGATGGTTCTAATTGAGGTAATTGAATAAAATGTTTTTCAAAATGTGGGCCTCAGTCTATGACAGAATTATTTTTATCTTAATTGATAAGTAATTAAAATACATATTTTGCTGTGAAATTTGGCTCGGAAAAGTGCCTTGGGATTTTCTAGTTATAATTTAAACAAACTAGACAAACACATTGTTGCATTAGAAAGTAAAATAATTCATTTAAGTAATCAGAGCCTAATTTAATTATGGTTTAACTAAAGAACTAACAAATATTAAAAATGCAGAATACATTGTATCTTTTGAACATAAAATTCCTGTAAAAGAAATAAGCACAATTAAAAATGATAGCAGATTATGAATAAAAGTTCACATACCTTAGAATGTATGTATTCAGAGCAAGCCTTGTTTGAAACTCAAGGATGTTTGAATCTGTTATACTTTTTCCAAAATGCGGGCTCAATTTATATCATTCTTACACTCTAGACCAACCAATCAGATTTCTGTAAGAAGTGTTGAGTATACCTAAAAATCTCTGTATCATGAATTCTTAGAAGCTGTGATCAAACATAAGGCTGAATTGTTGTGATTACTATACAGAGTCTTTCATTATGGGCAATAATATATGTTTAATGGGCAAAATGTTTCCCCAACTGTTTTTAAGTCAGCAAGTTAGTTGACTGCATATGCTGATTCAAATTTACTTTAAGCAATGGCAATATCATCATCTGTTTTCTGGTTCCAGCAACATAACATTCTTGTTTAACAAAAAAAGGAAATCAAATGGTTGAGTTTTTTCCTCTAGTGTAACCAAGAAGGTCTTAGGGTTTTCTGGCCCTTTCTGATCAATATCAATAAATTCGAAGTCCTAATGACATCTCTTAAGTTCTCTCCAATACCTAGTTAAGTATTTCTAACTTCAAGGTCACTGCTGTTTTATTTTCTTCTTTCACTGAAAATACTTTCTCTGTTTTTTTTTTTGTGGCTTTTCCTTTATCACCATCCAAGTATCCACCAAAAGAGGGAACAAAGGCCTGTAAGGCTCCTTGACACCGTTCATTTGCCACAAGATCAATTATGAACTCAAGATCATCACAATTGAGAAATATCACTCATGACATTAAGGATAAGTCAAGGAACATTTGAAATACTGGTGTACACTCTTAAACTTACATTTTAATCCTTGCAAACAAATGTATATAATAGTGCATTTTGCTGTGGATCTCCCATCCCTCATAGCAACTCAGGCTTCCTCACATGATTGCTCTTCTTGGCCCATATCCCTCTGGTTTAAGAACACTTTTTCTATTGAGAAAAAGTAAATTTATATTTCTTTTTAGAGTCACTTATTGTAATTTAATTCCTTTTTGCCATGTTCTCAGAACCCCTCCTTTGCCTAAATAGCCCTTCTCACTGAAAGAGAATCTATGATCTAAATGTTTAGTGTGTCTTCCATATTAGATTTTGGACAAATTTCGATTTTTATTTTTCCCAATCTGATCAATTTGAAGGCTCATTTGTAACTAGATATGTAGATTGTGATATAATTAATGATATTTTAATCATTTTTAGATTTGTCAATACTCAATACATAGCCAATGCTACTGTAGTATAACTGGATCTTTATAACTATTCTAGTAATATTTTGAAATGTATGCATATGCACATCCACATGCTTTTTACAAATTCTATAATCGGAATTAAGTTCAAGAAGATATCCATGAAAACAATATAATATTAAGAGGTAGTATTAGATTTACATGGGTCCTGATTCCAGTTTCACCAAGGATTGAGAGAACATTGACAAGATATATAATCTATCTGACATTCAGTTTCCTCATCAGTAAAATGGGATAACAAAACTTACAGAAGAGGAATAGTATGAGAAATAAGTGAGATACATTTCTAGAAAAAATGTAAATTTACTCTAAACCTTCTGCAGCCATATCACTTGACACATAAAAATTATTAAAATTCTAAGAAGGTTCTAAGATGATCTATGGGGATAAATTAGGAGAGAATGGGTAATCATCTTAATAAAAGCAGACTTTTGGATTTGAGAGAAAGATTACAAAGATGAAACAACATTCAATAGCAAAATATATTAGTGAATTAAAACATAGAATGTGAATCTAAATGACAGTTGCTGCTAGAGTGTAAATTCATTTATAAAATATTGTTGATTAATTTAAAGCAGAAACAAGGTGCATTTGTGTTGAAGAAAGTTTTAATATGGATTTTAAGATAATTAGCATCAGATTACTCGGAGCTGGTAGGAATCAGCAGTAATGTGCTATGTAACAAAATGTAGATCATAGTATGTTATTTATCAGTCCTTTTAATATATGTTAAATATTATATATAAATATAAGTGAAATCTATATTTTCTGTTAATTTTTGGAAAACCTCTAATGAAGTCATTAATGAATTATTAATGGTGTTTGAGCTTTATAAAACGTACTCATTTTGTGTCACTTTTCAAAAAACAATTCTCATTTGGCCACAGTGATAATAAACAGAATGTGTCCATATTTTTGCCATAATTACTATGATTAACTGAACAAAATTGCAGCTAATTCACTATAAAGAGTTGTCTAGATTTTGATGATGCAATTGAAATGAAATGATTCTTACTCTGTATTTCTTTACTGCATATTAGTACAGCATAAAAATCTGCTGTTAAGAAAAAAATCAACTTTCCATTGGAAAAAGACTTACAAGCAATTATTTCATTTAAAATAAATTAATTTATATAGGAAGCAATTCACTAGATTACCTGCCTGTCTTGTTATGTAGAAGCAATAATATTCCAAAGTATCTGTATTCTTGTTTACCTTTCACTTGAGACCATATATCTTTTTAAAAAATAATGTTTTAAAATGAATCAATCATAAGCCTGAAGTAATTTCCTTTGTAGAAGTATCTCTGGAATAACGGTGGCACTATAGTCCTAAAGCCCTATAATGTTTCACACACTTACACATTTATTCCCAAAATACAGAGAAACATACATGAACCTGTGACCATTTTATTATCTTTCTTCAAGATGATTTTTAGGGGTTCTGGGCTACTCCTGATACACAGGGCTTACTCATGGCTCTGGGCTCATTAATCACTCCTGGTAGAGTTCAGGGGACCATATGAAATATCTGGGATAAAATCTGGGTTGGTGGGGCCCGGGAGATAGCATGGAGGTAAGTCGTCTGCCTTTCATGCAAAAGGTCATCAGTTCGAATCCCGGTGCCCCATATGGTCCCCCGTGCCTGCCAGGAGCAATTTCTGAGCATGGAGCCAGGAGTAATCCCTGAGCGCTGCCGGGTGTGACCCAAAAACCAAAAAAAATCTGGGTTGGCTAGCCAAGTTCCTTATCTGCTGTACTATCTCTCTAACCCCCCTTCAAAATGATGAGTGCATAAGTACCCTTATAAATTTTACGTTCCAGGGCCAGAGATATAACTCAGCGGTAGGGCGTTTACCTTGCATGCAGCCTACACATGGAGGAACCCGATTTGATACCCAGCAGACCATATGGTCCCTCAGCATGCCAGGGTCTATTTCTGAGTACAGAGCCAGGAATGAACTTTGAGCGCCTCTGGATGTGGCCCAAAAGTCAATCAATTAATAAATAAAGTATTAAAAAAATGAAGAAATTTTAGGTTCCATGTCTTGCTTAATGGAAAGAAGGAATACCCAAGGCCAGGTATGAAACCAGTAATCACTTTGAGGATGCTTTCTGGGTCAGAATGAGTTATTCTGAGTTTACACTGAGGCCTGTAGAATCTAGAAAAAATATAAAACTTAAAATTCATGTGTAAGGATCTCAAGAATACAAAATCTTCTCTTTAAAACTTAAGTCTAGATCCAGATGGTTCCTGCCTACTAGTGGTGAGAGGAAGAAAACGTGGGACAATCCCAGGCAGCAAATTCTGACCCACTTCCTCATTTCAGCCCAAGTCTCTTATTTCCTTTTATCTTAATTATTATTATAATTAAGGCAACCTGGTTTAACAAATTTTAGCCTAGAATGGTGGGAGTCATTGGCAGTCAAGTGTTATGATGTTAAAGAAAGGAAGTAGGACTTTAATGTCGTCACTTCCTGTGTGGCCTGGCCTCTGACCAAGAGCAGGCACTCAACAACAACAAAATGAGCATAAGCACATTTATATTATATGTGCTATTATTATAAATACATGATGTTGTGTCGTGCTTCATACTTTATGTTAAGTTTTTTTGCCCATTCTTTTTTGATAGTAGTTCTTTTTCTTGACTTGCAACCCACTATATTTTGCTGCTGCCAGGTTGCTTAGGCTAGCAACTTCCTCCTTTCTAATTTGCTACTTCTAATTTAGAGTCTACTTGAAAATCATATGCCCAAGCTTGTTCAGTGTATGTGTGGATTACAAGCAAAGGAATGTTCTAAAAGTAGGGATAATTTGGGAGGCTCACCTAGGGAAAAACCTCAAAAAAAAATTCACTTTTATGGTGTTCATGTTAAAATGCTCTAATAATGTTCCTTTTTTAAAAATTTTTATTTTGACCAAAGTGGATTACAAATCTTTCAGAGTAATCAGAGTAATTTTTAGGTACATAGTGACATTGAATCAGGGGCATTCCCACCAATGTTCTCCTTCCTCCACACCTGTTCCCAGCATGCATCCCATAACCCCCTCATTTACCCACCCACCCCCAGGCTGCTAGTATAAGTGGTTCCCTCTGTGTCTAGCTTGTTGTAGATTGGGTATCGATTCTGTTGTCGTTGGCTTTGGATTTGTTGTTTAAATCTGATCATTGTTTTTATTTCTACTCAATATTTATACGACTGTTTGGTCTTGATACCCTCCATTATTTCCCCTCAATTTGTGAAATGGAACAAGATGGTTCAAATTTATGTGCTCTGTTTGAAGGAAAGAAGAAAACAAATAAATAAAATGGGGCAAAAATCAAACAAGCAAAAAAATGGGAGGAGTCCTTCTAGAGGTTATAATATCAATTTAAAGAAGAAAGGAAAAGAAGGAAGAAAAACACAACAATAATTCAAAACAAATAAATCAAACAAAAAACTCTAAAAGCACCACAGCAATAAAAACAACAACCACATAAAAGCCACGTCCTGAAATAAAAACAAAACAAACCACACACAAAAAAAGACGGGAAAATAAACAAACAACAGCAATAACAAGCCAAAAAAATTAATTTGTGCTTCTCACTCTCTCTTTTTTTCCATAGGCACAGTAACTATTGGGAGATTAGAAAGGAAATTCCATTGGCCTAAGAAATTAACAGGGCTTCTCCGCCCTTGAAGTATGCTGTCATGGAAAAATAACTACAGTCTCCATACATGTTCTTTTACTCTCCCCTAGGTCCTTTTGTGATATCTGGAAACTTTCTGCTCCATCGTGGATGATAAAATCATGCCTCTGTAGCTAAAGATCTCGGTATTTGTACAGATAAAAGGATGGAGCCTAGGATGGAGTCTTTCTTTACAGTTCTAGAAGTTCTGTTCCATCACTATTGTTTTAATCAGTCTTCTGTAGTTGGTGATCTTGGTTTTTGCCCTGATCCTAGGACAAAGCATAGGATAGAGTCTTTCATTATGTTTTCAGAAGATCTGCTCGGTTGCAGTTGTCTCAGTCAGCCCTCTGGAATTAGAGATCTTGGTTGTTGTTGATCCCTAATATCATATATGGTTTCCCTCATAATAATTCCTGAGTGAAGAGCCTGGAACAATCCCTAAGCATCACAGAGTATGGTCAAAAAAAAGAAAAGAAAAAAGAATGTCCTCTTCTTTGAAGAAGAAAGGAGTTAAAGTCAGAGAGATAGTAAGTATAGCAGGTAGGGCACTTGCTTTCCATGTGGCTGTCCTAGTTTCAATCCCCAGCAACAAATATGACCTTTCAGCATCACAGGAGTGATCCCGAACACATATGTAGAACTAAATTCTGAGCACTGCTGGATGTAGCCCAACAATAAGACTCATACAAAGAGAGAGGGCTTGGGCATGGTTACTCAAGGGGATGACATAAAGCCACAAAATGTCCTGAAAATTAGAGGAAACATATAAATGATTCAGTCGGAACTAATATGGGTAGAACATGTGTGCCTCTGAAGACTAAAGGAGTAATATATTTCAAAACCCATTACTGAGCATTTATTAATCCCAAATACATTCATTGTCCTTGGAATCCAAGAATGAATCAAACAGACTAGTCCTCAAATTATTCGTTGCCTCTAAACTTCAGTTTTATCTTTGGTGCGGAGAATTCTTAGAGCAGGAGTTGGAAGAGATCAGTCTTGTTGCCTTCAGGAAGCTATCATTCTCACACCCCTGTTTTATATTTGACACAAGAAAAGAAGGGATGAGAGGGAGCACAGTGACAGCTAAAGTAATTATGGGGTTATGGTAAAGTGATATGTCTATGGAATTCTAGTAGCTATTTGGCTAGATCCAGGAGTATGTTGATTATACCTCATACCACTTCCATCTTCTGCTTCTGCAGTGAGTGTGTGTGTGTGAACTAGTAAACGCACACTAAATTACCAGAGGGAATTTTAATAGTCATTGTGGACTATTTCTGAGAATAATATGGTGTAGATATGGGTGCTTATGAGTTAGCATTTAAAGCAAAATTTCTACCAACAGGGAATCAGGTCAAATAAAAGATGGTGCATATAACATTCAAATAAGGATAGGGACTTAGAGAAGTAGAAAGTACAGCAGGTAGAGCACTTGTCTTTTATGCAGCCTACTTTGATTTGATCCCCGACTTCCTATATGGTCCCCTAAGATCCACCAGGAGTGATCCATGAGCACAGAGCCAGGAGTAAATGCTGAACACTACTGGGTGTGGCTCAAGACTGAACAAAAAGCCCTGAATAATAAAATGAAGGTGTTAGCCTGTATTTTCCAACATAAATAATTCATGGTATAGGGGCTGGAGTGATAGCATGGCGGTAGGGCATTTGCCTTGCACGTGGCCAACTGGGACAGACCCAGGTTCAATCCCTGGCATTCCATATATTCTCCCAAGCCTCCTAGGAGCAATTTCTGAGCACAGAGTCAGGAGTAACCCCTGAGCACTATACTGGGTGTGGTCCAAAAATCAAAAACTAAAGAAAAAGTCATGGATATTGTTAATTGAAATACGGTTTTGTTTTGTTTTATTTTGTTTTAATTTCCAGGATTTAATTTGCGGGGTAGAACACTTCTGAAAGTACCCAAGAAGTATTTGTAATCAGGTGCTCTGATTCTAAGATATCTGACCCTAAAATAGATTATTATTATTATTGTTATTATTTACTTTACCTACCTTGCTCAGGGCTTATTTCTGGTGCTATACTTAAGGATTCGTCCTGGTGAGGGTTAGGTAATATTTTGATATGAAGTGAGCCCAGGTCAGCTTCATGTAAGGCAAGCATCTTGCTCACTCATGAATTTCTCTCAGAAATAGAAATTTT
Source organism: Crocidura indochinensis (assembly GCA_004027635.1). Classification (NCBI taxonomy): domain Eukaryota; kingdom Metazoa; phylum Chordata; class Mammalia; order Eulipotyphla; family Soricidae; genus Crocidura; species Crocidura indochinensis. Next base: position 629 of record PVKC010014901.1, on the reverse strand, counting down.
AAAAATAATTTCTTTATTTAAACACCATGGTTACAGAAATGTTTGTAGTTGCAGTTCATTCATGGAATGTACACCACTCTTCACCAATGTAAATTTCCTGCCACCAATGTCCCCATTTTTTCTCCCATTCCTCACCTGTTTCTAGGACAGGCATTATGGTTCTCTCTCACTATCAATTTCATGGTAGTTGTCAGTGCAGTTAGTGCTCTAACAGTACTCACTGCTCTTTCTAGTAAGCTTCATATCTTGGGCCAGTCCTCCTGGCCCTCATTTCTATCATCTCTGGATATCATTACCATACTGTCTTTTATTTTTCTTAAATCTGACAGATAAGTAAACTATTCAGTATCTATCTCTTCCTCTGACTCATTTCACTCAGCATAATACTCTCCATGTTCATCTGTGTATAGGCAAATTTCATGAGTTCATGTTTCCTAACAGCTGCATAGTATTCCATTGTGTTGATGTACCAGAGTTTCTCTAATCTCTTCTCCTTTGTCGGGTACCTGTATTGTTTCCAGATTCTGGCTATAGTGAATAATGCTGCAGTAAACAAAGGAGTGCAGAGGGCATTTTTGTATTGTGCTTTTGTGATTCTAGGTATTGCTGGATCATAATAAAGCTCAATT
>PVKC010014900.1:0-16065 GCA_004027635.1 Crocidura indochinensis | reverse complement strand
CAGGGTAGGAGAAAAGAATAGTATCTCTATAATGAATTTATAACTTTTGTCTATATTTGTTATTTGGATAACAGATTCAATATTACATAGTTGTTTTTAACTGTAAATTTCTTGATTTTTTCTTTTGGGGGGGGGTGGGTAACAACCCAGCAGCACTCAGGGGTTATTTTAGAATCTGCGCTTAGAAATCGCTCCTGGAATGCTCAGGGGACCATATGGAATACTGTTTATTGAGACAAGGATGGACCCATGCAAGGCAAATGTTCTATCACTTTGCTAATCCTCCAGTCCCAGTTTTTATTTTTTAAAATAATTTTTGTAACACTCACCAATTCTGGATAATTTATTGATTTATGTAGTTGTTTTACTAAAACTATAAAACATCTGTATTTATTTACCATAATGCTTGGAGCGGTAGACAGTGACATTTATTCAAGTAGGAACAATATATATTGATATGAAAGTTAATCTCTTTTCTTTTTTTTTTGTTTTTTTTTTGGGGGGGGGTCACACCCGGCAGTGCTCAGGGGTTACTCCTGGCTCCATGCTCAGAAATTGCTCCTGGCAGGCACGGGGGACCATATGGGGCACCAGAATTCGAACCGATGACCTTTTGCATGAAAGGCAAACGCCTCGAAAGTTAATCTCATTAGAGTGGATTTTAAAAGGTAACATGCTACTATCCTTAATTTCTGTTATGTAACAATTGCTTTTTTCCAGACTTTGAACAAGGAATGATACATTTTACCTCTTTGTTATAAATTTTAGTATCTATTTACCTCAACCTCCCCATTTTTCATTTGTTTTGTCCTGAAATACCAATATTATTTGAAAAATGGCATAAAAAGGAGGCAGTGTTAAAATTAAAAAAAAATTGAACATCATGTTAAAGTGATCAAAAATAGTTATAAAAGCTCATCACAGGAATTTTGTGATAACAAAATAGAGGGTAATTATTAAATAGGACTAAACTGTACTGACTCTTAAAAGCTCATAAAGATATCATTGCAAAAATATTACAAAATAAATACTTTTCCTCTACTCTTTGAATGACTGAAGACTTTATCCTACAGTTTTTATGATTTTAAGACCTTTTTTACATAGCTTACTATAGGTTAAGAGATTTTGAATTAATTACTTTAAAAGCGTGATGTATCTTCCTTTTAATTTTTAAGTTAAAGAGTATCAATAAAATTGACTCATACATTTATTTCATCATCCTAATATTTAGAATACCTGCATTGTTTTATGACTTCTGAGTATTTGGGAGACATTTATTATAATCAATTCAAAATCTTACTTTACCTAATTAAGATTTTAATGGTGGACACAAGATAAATAAACCTTTGTAAGTGTGGATGACATCAAATAAAATAGATCAAAAGGATGTAAAGTGTGTTCAAAGTAAAAGAGGGGTTACATTGTAGATAATCTTTCTGAACAAGAGCTTCCTGAGAATACATAGTAAAACAATAAGGGAGTAAAAATAATATTTTAATGTGTATATAAATATAATATTTTATATCAATAATTATATAATCATACATTATGATTTAGTATATTAATAATGTATATATATGATATATAAATTTATTTAATAGTTATATATAATTATAATATTTATAATAGTTTCTAAGGAGTCCTACAAAATAATCAGACTAAAGTAGTAATTGTAATTTAAATATAATTTTTAAGAATTTCATGCAAGAATGAATGAGTTTGGGACCAAGTGGTGGCACAAGTGGTAAAACATCTGCATTGCGCGCACTAACCTAGGATGGACAGCGGTTCGATTACACGGGGTCCCATATGTTTCCCAAGCTAGGAACGATTTCTGAGTATATAGCCAAGAGTAATCCATGAATATCACCAGGTGTGACAACCCAAAAACAATAACAAAGAATGAATGAGTTTTCTTGAAATTATTAAAAAATAGAGATAATTATAAGTAGAGATTTAAAAAAGATAAGAGGGTTATTTTAAATATTGAAGATCATAGTGAAATTTTGGTAAGCTCCAGGTGAAATAAGTTGTCAGAACTGTTCGAATATTTTCAGACATTACTTTTTTTAAAATAATTACTATGAAAAAAAATCAAGGAAATTCAAGGATATCTGTTAATAGCCTCTGGCAGTAGTACAGACAAGAGAAGATGGCCTGGCCCAGTCTTATAAAAGTGAATGAAAAGGATTGATGATTTTTTTGGTTTACAGGTAAAATTCTCAGGGTTTTATGATGAACTACATATTGACAAAAAAATCAACACACACACACACACACACAAGTATTTGTAAGAATAATGCTCAGACTTTTAGCTTGAAAAACTGACTTTGACTTTCCTTTTAGTGTCATGGAAATTACTGAAATAGGCACATATTTGTTGAACCATCAGGTTATTCAACTTAAGAAATATTAAATATGAAATGTCTGTTTTAATTGAAGATAATATGTCAAGTAGGTAGGTCATAATGTAAGTGTTGAATGCATAAAAGTAGAAGTAGTAAATATTAATTATTGAGTGCAGATAAGAAGTTGTAAATATAAAGTTGGGGCATCATCATGTTATGACAATTGAAAACAAGTGAAGTGTTTATGATTGCATAGAGACTGAGTTGAAAGTGGAAAAGCTCAAGGATCAAGCCCAAATATACTTAATGCATGGGAACTGCATAACTGTAGCTGGTGATAAGATAAAGGAGCTGTGAAACAGAGGAAAAATTATAAGAGAAAAAGAAGCAGAATTATGCCTAGTTTGTCAGGTGAAGAAGGAAATTTAGGAAGGAACACCTGATGGAATTTTCCTCATGTTATTTATTACCAAGTAAAGAAAGACGTAAGTAAACTCATTTCATTTCAAAACAACTCCCTGTTAATTTTATGAAAAGTTTGCTAATTTTTGAATTTTAAATCATAGAGGCATGTTCTGACTTAAGGAGATTAAGGATAAGAGGCTTTGCTAGTTATATCAAATAACACACACAAACATACATATACTTACATGATTTCAAGAGCAATAAAAATAAACTGTATGTTTGAAGAATACCGATATAAAGAAAATATATTTTGTTGGAAAATATTAGAACGCAGGACGGTGATGAAAATTATTCTGAAAAAACAGAAAATGGGAATGAAAGATGGGAGAATTGACAAAATCAATTACATATTTAAGATTATAAAAGAATTTGATTAAATTTATTTTGGAAAGTTTAGTGTTTTCCTAGAAGGAGGAAAATCAGTCTTAATACTAGAGAAGAATAATTATATAAGCTGATTTTTTGATGTTTTCAAACTTTGTAGTGTTGTATAAATAAAAACATTTCTGAGATTATTCATAGTGCAAAGTAAGAAAAGGGCATGAAACATCCTTCATCTCTATTATATATCGGCATAAGTACCATGCTGTCTTTATTTTTCTTAAATCCCATAGATAAATGAGACTACTCTGTGTCTATCTCTCTCCCTCTATCTCTTTTTATTCAGAATATTAGTCTCTGTCCATCCAGGTATAGACAAATTTTATGACTTCATTTCATGTGTAGATATGCCATGACTTCTTTAGCCAATCATCTGTTGTCAAGCTTCTGGGTTATTTTCAGATTTGGGCTATTATAAATAGTGCTGCAATGAACATAGAATTGCAGAGAGCATTTTACTCTTTCGTTTATGATTTCCTGGGGTTTTACCTAGTAGTGATATTTCTGGATCATAGAGGAGCACAATTTACAGGTTTTTGAGGAATATAAATATTGATTTGGGGCTGGAGTGATAGCACAGTGGGACATTTGCCTTGCATGCAGCCGATCCAGGACAGACCTTGTTTTAACCACCAATTTCCCAAATGGTCCCCTTGAGCCAGGAACGATTTTTGAGTGTATAGCTAGGAGAAACCCCTGAGCGTCACAGGGTGTGGCCCATATAATAAAAATAAAATAAAATAAAATACTGATTTCCAGAAAGGTTGGACTAGAAAGTACTCCCACCTGTAGTGAATGAGAGTTCCTTTTATCCTGCATTCATGTCAGCACTAGTTGTTCTTTCTTTTCTTTTCTTTTCTTTTTTTTTTTTTTGTGATGTGTGTCAGCCTCTGTGGCATGAGGTGATACCTCTTTTTTGTTTTTATTTTCATCTCCCTGAATATTAGGGATATGAAACATTTTTTCATGTGCTTTTTGCCAAATGTATTTCTTAAATAAATGACTGTTTATCTCTCTCCATTTTTTTGATAATGTAAGATTTTTTTTGATTAAGTTATGTCAGTAGCTCCTAATTTCAGTGCACTATGATCTTTGAAGGTACTTCCTACAATTTTTGTTTTCTTTGTTTGTTTTTTGTTTTGTTTTGTTTTGTTTTTTGGTCACTCCCGGCATTACTCAGGGGTTATTCCTGGCTATCTGCTCAGAAATCGCTCCTGGTAGGCAAGGGGGGGGGCGGTGGGGAGGGGACCATATGGGACACCAGGATTCAAACCAACCACCTTAGGTTCTGGATTGGCTGCTTGCAAGGCAAACTCCCGCTGTGCTATCTCTCAGGGCTGTTCACATTCTTTGAGGACTTTTCCCATTGACCAATTCGTTTGTTTTAAAGCTCTTTCCAATCTCGTCTATTGTAAAAAGTTGTTATGTATCTCATCTTCCAACTCACTGATTCTATCTTCAGCCACTGTTACTCCGTTAGAGAGACTTTCCAGTGAAGTTTTTCTATCACCACCAAGATTGTCAGTCCTGTTATTTCAGTTTAAAGCTTTTTTCATTTTTAATCTGATATTCATCCTCTTTATTCTTGTTTGTGGCACTTTCAGAATGTTTCATGCTTTTTTTTGAGTTCTATGAAGCTCCTCCATATTTTTTCTCTAGCGTATATATCTGAGAGGCTAATTAGGTGGTTGGTATTTTTTGAGGTCAACCTCTGAATGCATCCTGGTGTGACCCAAAAACAAACAAACAAAAAGTTTTATCTTACAATATAGAAGATGCATGAGATTCTATGTGGAAAAATGTATTTATAAGATAATAACTTCTTATTAAAATATAATTAATAACAAATGAGGTTAGCTAGAACATAAGTAATAGTTTTTAGTTGTAGCATATATAATATATAAAATGTAAATGAATTGACTTCTGAAAAGCTTAAGAGAGACAGGGATGCAGACTGCAGATCAATATTCTTTAATTATTTCAGATTTTTATTATTAAGCAGGTTAAACTTAACTGTAATGTGTGTAGTATCACAAATTATATATAATTATTAAAGTTGTCAGAAATAAATTCATAATTGAATGATTTTACCACTATATCAATAGTCACATTAATATTTTTAAAAAACTTTTTAAACATACATTTTCATTTAATTTTCTATTTCCAGTCCATGATCCTTCTGCCCTCTGTCCCACTGGCACCCATAAAATACCCCATCCACTACTTTGATGCACCATTTTTTTCTTCCTACATAATTGTTTCCTTAAATGTATTTTAAATAATTGTGTATCAATCATTAACAACTTTCATCTAGCTGTCCTATTTTGTTTTAACATCTCTTTAATTTGAATACTGTCTTATGAGGGTAGGGTATACCACTTTATGCTCAGGCACTACTCCTGGCTTGCTCAGGGAACCTTATTGTACGCCAAAATTTGCATCCATGTTGGCCATATGCAAAACAATTGCCCTATCTGCTGTGCTATTGCTCAGACCCATGAATACATTTTTCATTTAAATTAAAAGAATTTGAATTTATAGTAGTCACATCTATAGGAAGAACATTTTTATGCATACATTGTGCTGATTCATATTTATACAATCTAAATGAACTTTGGCTATAGTATGCAATGCATGATTTAATAGAATGTAATAATATACATATGTGGCATCTTAAAAATATTTGCTAAACAAAATAATTATCATATTCCCAGATACCTTTAAAAATTTGTTATTATATAATAATGTACACAGAAACACAATTTTTTAATATTACATAACCACAAAATTAACATTCACCTCAGAAAGGAAATAAGCATATTTTGGTTATTTCAGTGCATTAGAATAAATGTTCTAACATCCTGTATATTACACAACACATTATTTTAGAACATTGCTTAGTTTCATGATTTTACCACTTTCTAGATATTAAAGTTCAAAGAAATACACCTTTTCTTTATTAATTGCTTTTTGAGGTCCTGCCAAGGGCTGCTCAGCAGGCCGAGACCATTTCAAGACATTCAGTCCACTTAGCTTATGTATTATTATTGTTAGGAACTGAGGATGCACAGTACTTGGGCACTGGAGATGACAGATGCCAACAGAACCACATTCTGTAATTCTCAGTCACTTTCATAGCTACACCCAGATATATATACTAAGAAGGAATTGTGATTACAAGGACTAAGAAAACATTGTTATACTCATGCACCCCTAATCCTGTAATTGTGTATTTTCTTGTAGGCTTCCTTTAGCATTTGTTCATATATTTACGTTTTGATATTGCACGATTAAACCTTTAGTTATATCTGTTTTAGCTTCATCTATTCACTTAAAATTGTTTTATGTGAATTGGAATGTAATAATACATACTCAACAGTCAGTCATAATAGCTTAATAAGACATATTCTTTTATAATGCTGTGTAAATAGTTATTAAATGTTTAAGTAGTTATTAATCTTAAAATTCTTGGATGTTTGAATAGTTTTAAATGTTTTATGAAAAAATAAAACTATAATAAAAATACTTATATCAGCATATGTGAAGTATTTATTAGTTTGGAATAGAAAGGACCTGATTTATTTTGAATATAATATTTTATATATTTTTCTGATATTTTTGACAATATTTTCTTAATTATTTTGGCAATCCTGAATATTTGCATTATTTTAGATGAACATTTTGAAAGTTTTTACATGTTCAGTAAATGTTATTTATTAATCACTTTTTAAATCCTCATTTATATGTGATATTTTTCAATTTACTGACAAATATAGTTAATAAATGTGATGGAGCTAAGTGCTTACTCCTGGATCTGGTATCTCTGTTATCTCTGGTAATACTCCTGGTGGATTTGCAAGACCACATGGGTGTCAAAATTTAAACCCAGATTGTCCAAGTGCAAGGCAAATGATTTAGCAACTCACTGTACTATTTATCTAGTCCTTTCAGGTTAATTTTACAGATTACTTTTTGTTAAAATTACTTTTAATTTAAAATAATATAAGTCTTTAATTCATAAATAGTGATCTTAGAAAACTTAAAATACTGCACTGTGTTGACATATATATTGATATGTATTATTATTCTAATCTATTAAATTATAATTAAATGTGCAATTTAATTGTGAATTTAAGTGTAACTGAGATTTTCATTAAGCTTACATCTTTTCAGTTATCTAGTTAATTATACCAAGTATAAATTTTCTTAAAAAAGTATATGTACAGCTTTATTATACTCATTTAGTTGTAAAATATTGCATTTTTTACAGTTTCAATAAATTATGAAATATACTAATTTATGTAGTTATCTCCATTATCAGTGATATTTCTGTTAGTACTGCCTCTATAGAATCAGTTCATTGCTAAAGCATTTTAAAATCCTAAGGGCTATAATGTTACTTTTAAGAAAAGGGCAAAAAAAAGTAAGGAAACTAATTTATTAGGTGGGTTTGTTTAAGAGTACAGTGTTTGTCTTGCACATAACCAAACTGACTTTGACCCCAGAAATTCCATAGTGTCTCTGAGCCTTCCAAGAGTCATTCTTAAGAGCAGAGCTAGGAATAAACCCAGAGCAGCAGTGGGTGAAGCCCCTAAATAAATAAACTACTAAGGCAAACAATTTGTATTTTTTGTACTATTGTTAACATCTTTTGAGAAATTTATAAAGAGAAGTAAATAAGTATATTTGGGTACTAGTTATTAACTTTATTAAAACCATTATCAAAATTATAAATCACTATTATTGTTTACAAACCTTCCACTGAAAGAAATTATACACTTTCCATTAGATAGTAAAACATAATTCCATTATTTATTAAAATATTTATGTTTTTTATTCTGTCATTTGAACATGATATTCACTTATGCATGATATATAATGTGGACCAATGTCAGTACTTCAGTGGGTAGGTCATTTGCCTTGCATGGATGACCATGGTTCAATCCCTGGTATCCAATATAGTTTCGTGAGTTTCTCTTCACTTGAGAACCAGGAAAAACCTCTGAACACATCCTGGTGTGGCTCCATATCTGACTTGTGTGGATATATAAAATATGTGATTTGCTTTTTCTTGCTTAAGCTACTTTTTAGTGTAAATCATACCTTTACAAGAACAGAGGGTGATCTTTAACTTTTTCTTTAGAAATATATATGTCATACTATATTAACCACAAGTGTCATGTCATACGACATCCTCTTTTCCCAAAAAACAATAAATCATTGAATTTTAGGGTACTAATTATATATAATTATATATAGATAATTATAAAGATAAGTAGAAAGATAACTAGAAATATAAGAATGAATATTGATAGAGCACAATTAACATATATATAATTTTTCTGATTATTTTATACTATGGCAGTTGTAAATTATTCATAATATCTTTTGAAAAATTAACATTTGTTCCTATCAGATGGTGAAAATTATATATTTTTGTTTCTGGAAATTAATTTTAAACTTTCCTTTTTTGTGATTCTACACAAAAATCATAAAACATAAATATAAAAAATAAAGTTTTAAAATATATGCATACATATTTACTTGCCTTATTTTATTTATATAGAGAACATTTTGTTTAATTTGTCAATATAATTAGTATACATAGGTCTCATGTATAAAAGCTATAAAATTATTTTAAAAATAGAATTAAAAATGCAGAAAAACATTACTACCCACTTATGCTGGAATACTACAAATATGCTTTTACACATATAGTAGAGTTCTATCATGAAATCACTTTTTTTAAATGTGTTAATGATTCTCTACATATTAATATGCAATATTATATGTTTATTGGCAGAAATACTGATACACTTTTTACATAGAGTAACATTTTGTCTTTTAGATTCTCATGATGTTCCTTCTACCTATACAATTGTATATTGTTGCATTAGTTCACTAAAAAGAAATTACATAGAATCACTATATATTTCTGATTGTATCTATGGAAAAGTGAACAATGGAGAGTAAAAGATGGCGGCCTTAAAGTAACTGCACAGATTGATGACTTGTATACAAGGTATTGTTCTATTTGTAGTGTGCATCAAAAAGAAAACAAAGGGGCCCGTGTGGTGGCGCTAGATGTAAGATCTGCATTGCCAGCATTAGCCTAGAACGGACACAGTTCGATGGCCTGGCGTCCCATATAGACCCCCAAGTCAGGAGCAATGCCCATTATTTAATTGTCTTAAATATTACTTTGAGACATAAAGCTTTTCTTTATGGATACTTGGGATTCAGATAGTTTGAAACTTCATATCATCAATGAACAAAAATACTTAATTTTGAGAGAAGAAAAAATAATGTAGAAGAGAAGAAATGACAGTTAGAGGTGTAAAAAGAGAATAAATAGTTTTGTTTACTTCAAGAAGTGAACTTCCAAAGATTTGAGAAATGTGGATTATATCACATATATTTTTTGTTACTTTTCTCAGAATTTTCTGCCATATTTTTCTACATTTTCCCCAAACAAACATGATTTCTTTCAAATCCATTCCTATTTTCAGAATCTCCATCACTTTGGTTATTCTGTGTGTCCACTGAATCCACAAAGAATATTGAAAGTCCCTTCTAGACTATCAGTAACATTTAAAAGCACTTCTGAATGAATTTTCTAAGATTTCAAAAAAAAGTGGGAGAGTCAATTATAGAGTTGTTGTTTTCTTAACAAATTCTTCTTTAAAAAATGCAGAGACATACATTTCACTTGCACATTTATGAAGTAGTTACATTAGTTTAGTTCATAGAATATTATAATTTTAATCATATTGTCTTGTGAAATGCCTACTACTTTACTCCGTGGTGAAAACTATTCTATTTGTCCAAAGTATAGTTCTCTTGCATTTGCACTGGTGATTTCTCACTTTAATTTCTCACATTAAATTGTTGATGAAAATAATGAATATCTGAAGAAAACTGGGCAAATATAATGTTTACTAGCAACCAGGAAAATGGAATGCATAAATAGTAGTCTATAGTTTCAATTACTTTCTAGTAAATTATTTATATATTCTATATATTCTATATATTTCTAGTAAATTATTTATATATTCTCCCCAAATGCCCTTATTTATATTAAAACCAAATGAGTAAAATAGACTAAAATAAAAATGCAGAGGAAAAAATTGAAAAAAAAATTATAACAACAAAATTAAGGTAAGGTAAGGGGCGCAGTCTATAATACAGTGTATAAGATGCTTGCCTTATAGTCAACCTGAATTTTATTCCAGGCATCCCATATTGTCCCATGAGTAACCTGAGTAATTCCTAAGTAATTAGTTACTCAGGAGTAATTACTGAGAGCAGAGCCAGAGTAAATCCATAAGCATCACTGAGTATGGCCTAAAATATAAATAAATAAATAAATAAATAAACAATAAACATTTCTTGAATCTTACATAAAGAATACACAGAGATTTATCATAAATAGCATACATGTAGAATTTATAACCATTGGCTGGCTCAGTAGATGATACAAATTATAAATAAATAATAAAAATCAGAAGAGAAACTCATCTGAATCAAATAGGACCTTGAAAACTATGTTAGATAAAAAATATTACAAGCTATGGAGCACCAGCCATTTTGTGATATTTAGTAGCTCTATTCATTTATAATAGAAGCTGTTTTAGAAGTTTTTCTAAATACTATATTTTTATCATTGTAAATATATGTGCTGCAGAATAAAAATGTCCTACTTTCATAATATGAACATGCACCAATGTAGATATTCTATAATTTTAGCCTTTATAAACAAAAGTTTATAAATAAACAATAGTTTATAAGTCTAATAATTTGATTAGAGTGAAGTTGAATTGGTGTAAAGCAAAACTTGATAAATATAAGCATGCCAAATTAATGTTTTTCCGAAGAATGATGTTAAATAATATATTTAAAATTATAGTAACATGGGGAGAAAAAAGATACACCATGAGAAATTAAGAGTAAATATCATGAAGCCATAACTATGATTAGGTTTTATTTTAGGTGGAAACTTCCTTCACACAGAGAGCTGTTTCCTCAGCAGCAGCAGTACATTATGCATTTATTCAGTGCTGATCAAATGTTCTTGAGAATTATAACTTTTCAAATCCTAAAAATGTCAAGTTTGCAATTTTATTTTACTATAGCTAGAGTAGTTCTCAATAATATAAATTCTTGTGTTTAGGCAGCATTGTATTACGAAACCTGGACTATTATCAAAGTATTAATATCTCTCCATGGTCATCCATTGGAAATTTGCAGTCCTCAAACTTTACCTGCACACAAAACCTTGACTGAGAATGTATCATGTATGTGGTCTGATTAAAGTATTTTATCCATTCTATATTATCTTTTTGATACAGGTCAGTTCTTTAGGTATATGTCTTTCTTATTGTTGTTTCATTTAACATAGCCATTTATGGTTTCAAAGAATAGTATGGCAAAGTTAAAAAAATCATAATTTCTCATAGTTAGTAGTCATTTGTTTCTGTAAATGCATATCACTATTTCCTTTCTTACTCATGTTATGGCCACTAGACTTCTTTCTAGATATCAGTATTGTAAATGGTATTTTATGATCTCAGAGACACACACATCAATGATTCTCTTGTTTTATTGGCAGATTCCGGGGTAGATACCTAAGAGTGTACTCAATCTTTAATTTTATTTTAAGAAGTCTCCATAGGATTCCCCATGAATGCCAAGTCACTATAAATTTCTACCAGCAATGAATAAAGATTCATTTTATATCATATTACTTTAGAACTTTTTACAGGGTTAAACATAGAAAATTAACAAAAAAATAATTGGAACAGTAGTGACGAAATTAATATCTAATATATGAATAAAGATTGTTTTATTTATATATCATAATTATTTTATTGTTTAATTAATATTTTTGTTTTTGTTGTGTTTTAGAATTCATACCCATAGCTTCTCGGCCTTTTGACTAAGATCAAGTGTAGAATTTATACCTAGCTGTAAGGTTCCACATGCCATATGCTTCCCCTTGCAAAATGGTTTGTTACAGAAATTGCGGCAGGAAATATTCTAAAAGTGTTGAGAGAATGAATCACTCGTGATTGGGTAGCTTTTGCCTCATGGAGCAATAGAGAGAGCTGCCTACCAGATTGCTGTTTTTTATTTGTTTTGTTTTGTTTGTTTGTTTTTGGGTGGGGGGCACACCCGGTGATGCTCAGGGGTTACTCCTGACTATTTGCTAAGAAATCACTCCTGGCTGGGGGACCATATGGGACAGCAGGAATCGAACAGAGGTCCATCCTGGGTCAGTGGCATGCAAGGCAAAGGCCCTACCACTACACCATCGCTCTGGTTCTTGAACTGTTGTTTTATGAAACACAATGACCAATCTCAACAGGAGTAAGGACAAAAATGCCTATTCTGAGCCAGTCCCACCTAGGTTTGTTTGAGAGGGGTAAAACAAAATGATAAGTAGGAAAATCTCTATTTTGCACAAAACCAAGTTGTAAACAGATTAAAAGAAACAAGGGATGACCTTTATTTTGGGTGAAACCAAGTATTAAATTGTGAACAAATAACTGGCAGTACTCAGGATTACTCCTGGGTCTGCTCCCAGGAATGACTTCTGTTAGACTTAGTAAAATTAATGGGATACCATTGATGAAACCCAGGTCAGCTGAAAATCACACATGCTTTAATATCTCTCCAGTCCTAAATCTTGCTATTTTTGTTTTGGGATTTACACTCAGTACCTCATATATTTGAGCCATATTGTCTATAACTGAGCCAATTCCTAGTTTAACTAAATTTCTCTCTCTTTTTTGTCCCTCTTAGTCTATCCCTCTCAACTCCTTACCATTCATTTTCACTCTCTAATCTATGAATGTTGCATAACTATACAACCTACCACACATCACAATTTATAAATTTAAGTGAAATTATATGAAGAATCATATTTACCAGAGAAATATATCTCCATTTCGTGAGACATAATGATTCACCATTGATCTAGGAGAATTTACAACAATATCATGGGCACAACATTATTTCTGGTCATTTATTTTGCCAGTGAAAAATCTCCATAATCATTTATCGAACAAATAATACTGAATCAAAGCCAACTATAAAACAGAAGTATTTTATAAATACATAAGTCATTTTTTCAATATGCAAATTATTTTAGTAGATGTTAAATTTTGACAGCAGACGAGCAACATCAGCAAAAATATGTTTTATGGATATGTTTGGTAAAGCATGATGAAGTTTGCATAAACTATTTTTCTCTGGAATTATTTCATTCCCTATTTTTAAATAAAGCCACAGGTTTTCCTTTCTATAATATAGGTTTTTTATTATAAATATTATGGATTTTCACAATATATGTATATTATTTCTTCTGTGTCATTCCTATATTCCTAATATCATTTGGATTTTCCTTTTTGATTGATGCCATTGTTTCTGTTTACTTATAAACAGAAATGATGATTGTAAAAAATCAAAATGAATTTTATTAACAAACAACAAGAAGCACAATATATAAAATTTATCAATAATTGCATAAAATCATAGGAAATAAAAAAATTGAAAGCCACATCAATAAAAAAATAATATGGAGCTAAGATGTTTTGGTTAAATAATTCTTAATCACTGGTTACATATATCAGCATCATTTGAAATTTGGTACTAAATTCCCTTAATAAAATGAATCCCTAAAATTAGACTTTGTTCCTCAAAATATTTCTTTAAAAAAATGCCTATTATAATTTTACGAGCTCTGAATCAGTTTCCTATATTAGGTTTGTACGCCTCATCAAAGAAATGGATTTAGAATGCTCTTCTCTATTAAATCTATGAAAATCAATGACCTTTTTTCAACAGCTTTTAGCTGCGTGCAAAAGAGCAGAAAAAAACAAAAGCTGCTTCCAACCATGGAACTTAAATTAACAAGTACTTTTGTTCCAAAGACACTCCTAATATTTTACTATGAGCAAAGATTATCAAGATAAACTGCCACAGATTATCTCTAAGGAGGAAATAATATAATGTCTTTTTTCCCCAAAGTAAAACCAACTTGTAAACAAAATTACCTCTAAACTGCATCTTATGCTAAAATATGTAAATATATAGTATGGATATCATGAATGAAGGTGTTTGCCTTGCATGGAGAAGGATGGTAGTTCAAATTACTGCATCTCAGATTATCCCCCGAGCCTGCCAGGAGCCATTTCTGAACATAGAGCCATCAGTAACCCTTGAGAGCTGCCGGGTGTGACCCCAAAACAAGACAGAACAAAAGAAAATATAAAAATTATGGCCCAGAGCAATAACACAGCAGTAGGGCTTTTGCCTTGCATGCTACTGACCCAGTATGGACCTGAGTTCGATCCCTGGTATTCCTTATGGTCACTTGAGTCAGAAGATATTTCTCATAGTATAACCAGGAGTGTCACAGGGTGTGGCCCAAAATCAAAACAAAACAAAAAAACATGCCTCAAAATAATTTCACTTCAACAATCTTCCAAAAATTGTGAAAGGAATCAAATTCTATAATATATTGAATATTGGATTAAAAATGTGTTGGTCTTTTAACAAAATGGCCTACTAGGTACTTGTATAAAAAAATCTCCACTAAAAAAATACCACCAGATATTATTCACTTATATCTAAGTAAATCTATGTGATACATCTAAGTATCTGGAGGTGAACAATAATAATCTATAATAAAATTGAAGGTTAGAATATACTGAGGAAGGGATTTCCAAGTGATGAGGCATGTACCAGCTACCAGTACTATTGCCAGCAAAGCCAGAACAAAGAAAACTAAGACACAAGAGATGTTTCAGACACGTTTAGTTTTCTGGCAGAAATAACTGTGCTGTCGACAAGAGCAATTTTGGGAAGAAAGGAAAGCAAAGTTTTGGTGTTTTCGGTTATAAAAAGCAGAACATACAGACTTTCTCACTCTTACATAGGGGACTGGTACAGCTGTCAGTACGTGCAAGGTTCTTATATTCTTGTGAAAACTAAAGAATGCAAAATATTCCAGTGAGAAAATGTTCTATAAGTAAAAAATGAGGACATTATTATATATAAACTATTCAGAATGTGCCCTGACAATCCCCAGCAATATGCTACTTGAATATACTGAATTTTCCTTCTCTTTGAACTGGAAACACCTGTATTACTCCTGGTTCTGTGATCAGAGATCACACCTGTCTATTCTCTGGGGTCATTTTCAGTGAGTGATTTAATAGGTAAAATAGCCTTATGAATCATGCTTATTCTTCAATTTCCAATTACATGATGGTATGTGATGATGATATTAAATGTAAGAGTGGGAGATAGAGATAGAAATAGAGAAAGAAAGAGAAGGGAAAAAGATGCAAGTAGAGAAAGAACATGGCATTCTCCATTGAGGAAAAAGTTAAGACCAGTAAATTTTTCTATTGTATATTCATATTTCTGTCATACTTATTAGCACCAATATTCATATTGTGGAAAATATTCTTATTATGATATGAATATTTGTGACCTAAATTTCCTCTGTTGAAAACCCAAACCACAAAATAATAGCAGTAGAACTGAAAGTGTTTTGAAGGTATATTAGCTTATGAGGGAGATGTCTTAATAAAAATATGTGATTTCTAATAAAAGTCACTGCCAAAATCTCTAATCCATTCTAATATTCTGATATATGAAAATATATGATAATTTGGTAATATATAATAACATAGCAAGAAGTTACTGTCCAAAAGTCAAGGGGTCTCTGCCTTTGGAAAAGACCAGGTTCTTTATTACTCTCTCTTTCTTCTCCTTAAGGATAACTTCTAAATAAAACCCGTTTTTATTAAAAAAGAAAAAAGTCAATGAGATGGCCCTTACAAGAATGAGAGCATCTTGTAGC